>RXPK01000198.1:531717-564330 GCA_004143645.1 Protaetia brevitarsis
ATCAAACTTGTTAATAAAATTCCTAACAAAATTTAATATACGGACCAATCAAAAATGTTGCTGAATATTAAAAAATAAAGTAATACTCATCTACTGCAGAATTTTCGAATATATATTATTGCAAAATGTCGTGTGTATTTTCAATTCGACCTGTCAAAGGCATTTTTATACTATTAATTCAATCTAACGTGTTGTGGCAGTAAGGAAAGATGTTTGGAGTTTCCAATTATCTGTCTTGTCAACAATATTTTATATTTTCCATACTGATAATTTTTAAAATTTTTTTTATTGCTTGTATACTTTATATTATTATTACTATTATTATTATTAGTATTTAGTAGTAAATGCCAATGATATTAAAAGAATAATGTGGATGACCAAAACACTTTTAGGAGAATTTCTATAACATATTTAGTTCTGAAATAAAAAAAACATTAAAATAAAATTATAGCAGATACAAAATATCAATTTCATAAAATTAAAGTTCTGTTAATAACCGAGAAAAATATTTAAAGGTTTTGCACGTTGAGCGTGGATACTCTATCTGTACTTTGCGTTTCTTTTCGGTGTATGCAAATAAAAATTCGCAGATATTAAATATTCTATATCTTACCAAAAACAATTCGTTCTCGTAGCTATAAAAAGATGTTTAAACCTATCAATATATTCCGAGAATAACCTTCTCGCGACGAACCGTTTTAAACCACTTACCGTGACTATAATCGAATTGTTAAACCGGCATAAAGACGTTGTCAATCTTATATGCGTCCTATGATGTGGAATCTCACGTAGTAGCTCCGCTTAGGTGTTCCGTATTAAACACCCGAGACGACGCAGTTTTCCCACAATTTATACTTTATTTTTTGTAAAGATAACGCGAGCGAAGAGATGTCGTTTCAAAGTGCGCCGGAAATGGCGGCAAGAGTTCTAACTTTACCGTTATGAAATTTTATCAACCTGCGTCACCCAAATATGCGATATAATAAGGATAATGGCGTTTAAGGCAAAGTTTCATAAATCAACAAAGCGAGTCATAATTTTATGTCGTATATGTGGAAGCAATATTCAGCTCCAATGGAAAACATGTGTGCGTTGGTCGTGTTCGAAAAAACATTTTATTGACCGGTTAACTTAAACTAGACTTTAGGATTGCCTGTTCGAATGAGCGAGCATAAAGATAACTTACAAGGATCTTACTAACTCCGTGTGCGCGTCTTTGAAAGTTACATGTCATAAAGGAAATTATTAACTTAGTAGTCCAAGTTTTTTTTTTTGATAGAGTAAAACAGAGAACAAAAACGTAAGCAAAAGTTATAGACAATACCTTCTGGTAATTTTATGGCAGCTACCTCAACGCGTGGTTTTACAATTAATATTAAATATTACAGCCAAAGGATTGGAGATTATGTAATCAAAACTTGTAAATTTTAATTTAAATTTTTAATTTCAGCCCACTGCATAAATACTAGATGGAATATGATCACATCTTGTTTATCTTTGTAACGTAACTCTCTTTCCATGCAATATAATTCCAGGTTATTCCTTACAGCCATATATACAGCTTTTCTCAAGATTGTTAAACATTGCTAAATATCTGCAGGAATTTTCCAACATTCGCCTAGCACGAGGAACAATATATAGCCATCATTATTTAGGTAATTGCAAGGTCAATGTAAAAACTACACATTACTATAATTACGAAAATGTAATATAGACTCAATTGTTACAATAACGGTAATCTTATGTCGAACTTAAAAGGAAATGCAAAATAATTATATTACCATTATTTAAGATTTTTAAGAATGTATATTATTGTGATTCATATAAATAGATTTGCTGACTATATTAAAAAAAAAAACGCAAAATTTTAATTAATCGCATTTTCTTTACACGATACTATCTTTTTAATATATTTTGATATACCAAATACAATATAATGGCGTAAATCTTCCGTATATGCCCGATATACGCTAAAAGTTCACCGCTGCAGATCATACGCCACTATAATCTCCTCGCTTGAAACAATGAGTGTATATTTATATTTTTCTAATCAGTTGTCAGGTAACGTTGCCGAGGTGCTGTACAATTTCCGTTTCTTCTAAATCACTAACTTGTTATTTATGCTGTCACTTTGCTAATTTGAATTAATAGTTTAATTTGTAATATTAGTACCTAATGTTCAAATATGAATTACTTATTTACACAGAAATTTAATATTATTTGACAAATATCGTACATAGTTGATAACCAAAAAATTACTTCAAAATAGAGTTCCTCGCAGTGACAAACCGAGTTATTGCAGAAAAGTTCCACATCAGGATAACAAAAATCCCAGTGAAAAATTCTCCACAGCATCAAAATGCATAATTATTATAAAAATTAGATTATTATATTTAAACAAGGAATATGTATGATTCCATATGGGAAAATATACAAGGTAATATTAATACAAAAATTTCTAATAATATTAAACATTTCTTCTGTATATTTGTATAGGCCGAAGGTAATTACATAAATTTACAAAGAATATCCCCTTCGATACCGGGTACCACAAAAAATGTTTTAATTCATTAACTACATAAAAATAAAACAAAGATTATCAACAAAGCTCCCTCCATGGCACATTTTATACGAAATACATTGAGCCTCTACCCCTGGAAGTAAAGTTAATCCTAGATACTGGATATTACAGTTGCCAGACGATAAATTTATATATTCAATTTTCATGACTACTGTGCGAATTAACCAAATTACACTGGACTTACAAACAAGTGTGTACATAAAATTATAATTACACTTACTGTGGTTGATGGTTCATCTTACTTATGTATTATAACAATATATATATAATAGTCGCCTTAGAGTTCAATATATAAGCCAGAAAAGCGACAGAAACTGAGAAAATCCACTCCCCTAAACAAATAGATTGCCCTTTTCTATGGAACACAGCTTGAGAACCACAAAAAGGCGCTTTTGATTGCGTAATGCGTAGGACGTTAGCCACGATGGTCTCAGGAACCTCGTCTGACGAGATCATCTGCTTCCTCGTTTCTCTTTGCGCTCGAATGCTTGGAATCCAGGCCAGTGTTTTTTCCTATGGACGCCCACTTCATTTAGAGCTCTTACTTAGTCTTAAATCAGCATAGAATAATACTTGCGAAACTAATCGCGCTAAGTGTTGCCTGGTTGACAGCGAAAATAAAAATAGAGACGATACATAACTCAGTCCATCTTTCTACCTACCTGACAAAGTCATAATTGTGTTCTGTGTTGACTCTCCAACGTGGCCTATCCAACAAAAAACCCCTCGCCTTCACCTCTGTGCTTCTGGAACTGCTTGTGGAGCATATCATCTGAGGATCACAAGATAGTCTCCTTCTAATTATATGCTTATGGGTCACACGGTGTCCTACTTTATGCTATTTTTCTGCCGTTCTTTTTCAAACGTTTCTCTCGCTTTCATCACAGTTGTTATATAATCGCACATTGCTTGCCAGCTGTCTGCATTAGGCAACATTGTCCCTACCAAGTTGTTTGAGGTGATCTTTATTCTTATTGACCTCTGTACGTCCGCTCTTAGTGGAATTCATTTCTCGCAGCTTAACAGTGCATGCTCTGATGTGTTCAGCAGTCCATAATGTAAACATTCGTCACTCTCCGACAGCTTGAACCTTCTCCTGTACGTTCCGAAGTGTCCATGTCCCGTAAAATGTACGTTAAGTAGTAATTCGTCATCCTATGTTTGCATTTAACCCAGTCCCTAACGTCCGATATAAGGATCTTCGTCCATTCCGCTGGGTGCTCGTTCCAACCCCATTAGTTTGCCAGATATTTAAAATCTCGTTCCTTACCCGCTCTCTTTTTTCCGAGCGCTCATCCAATCAGACAAGAAAGTCTTCGGTGTTCCTCGGCGAAAAAGGATATCGTCGTGTTTTTGCTGGAGCTTAGCGAAACAACTTTTAAACCATAATGAGTTTTAGACCTGTTCGAGTCCGGGCTTGGGTTGAATTTTTGAACCACGACATCACTTGGCTCCCCCATGAAGGGAGCCTCCTTAAATACTACTAGTAGCTTAACCACGCATAAGTCTGTATATTGTACGGACATGAAAGAAGCTTGCATACGTTCCACTAAAACCTTTGAAAACTGCCCTCTAGTGACTATTGTAACATCTGCATACCCTAGGCAGTGAAAGTCCTTTCCATTAGGGTAGCCTTTAGCCAACAATGGTAAGACAAGACTTCTCTCTGTGTGCATTTCTCTTCTAACTTAGCTTCGATTGTAGCCTTCCCGATTGTGAATATAATTATCCTTCTTTCCATGTTGGCTTCTATCCACTGTAGAAGTTTCGGGGTAATGCCCTTTCTTCGTTTTTTTCGCTAATTGAATTTACGGTAGCATTATTGAATGCTCCCTTAATGTCAAGGCCACAATAAAAGGAACATACTGCCTCTCACTGAGAGGGTGTTCTCTTAGCGTCGTACGTTTTGTACACCTCTCCACCAATCTTTCAAGTGTTTCAAGTGAAAAGCAGGATAGACTTATTGATTCATATAGCTAACCCGAATTCCCTTTGAGTGCCCACCTCACTTAGGCCGTTTGCGCAGTCCCAATTCAGCTTGGAGTCCACACTTACGGAATTAAGAGCGCACCGACTGTCAGAGAAAATAGGGACGTTTTTATCTGGGGACCGATCCTTTTCTTTTATTGTAAATTGTAGTAATTAACTGATTAAGGTACGCCTACGTTTCACTGAAGAAGGTGCTACCAACAATATTTCCTTAAATATGCTTTAGGTATGTCTCCTATCAACATGTAGAAATGATCTGCTGAAATATCTCATCGATGAAATACTAACTTACATATTATAAAAACCTGATTTTTTCTAACACGGCATCCATTATTCAATAAATGTTACCGTCAAACTTAAGGGAACTTATGCCGGTAACAATGCTAACAAAGTTTTCAAAGATTTTTTTTTATGTACATTATTTTCTATTACCATTTACATGATTATTTTTTTCAAATTCTAACATTATACAACCAGCTAATAATAAAAGAATTGCTTCCTTTTAGAAAACAATTATCTTCAAATAACGCTTCCTTTTGGTATGTGCATTACATTCCATTAACCATTACATGATTATTTTTAAAAATTCTAACATTATCAGCAACAATAATAAAATAACTGCTTTTACTTTAGAAAACACTTCTGTCAAATAACGCCTTCATTTTTGAGTATAAAAAACACAAATCTCAAAAAGTTTCCTTCGTTTCCACTAACCAAGTTAGTGTTACTTTGCAGTTTTCTTGCGACAAACGGTGAACTCCAACTCAGCGTTTTGGTTCACAATAAATTCGAAGCAAACCCCAGCATCTGTGATATTCCACGCATTTTAAAATCCTTGACGCGAACGCGAGCAGTAAATTATAGTCGCAGTACGGAGAAGATCCTGCGAAGCTGACGGTACCACGCCTGGCGTTACGTAAGATAGGGAGCCTTAGATTGCTTCAATTTAATCCCGATTAAATATGAATGCCAGCCACGCGCGAGATAACGTCTCCTGATAGCGAGCTTGCGGAGCGCGAGCGTATCTGTAACAAATCACCCAGCTGGACGGAATAATTCGATGGAAAAACGATCATCTGCTCTTCTCACAATACTTACACGATCATTAAAGGAATTTTATTCTATTTTTTTTATGAGAAAAACATAATTAAATGTAAAAAACCATTTTAAATGTAGTTTCCGGTGGTTGCCCACTATTTCCAAGATAAACTTTCAGATTTTTGCATCGAAAATTATTATGGTTGAAAGAACTATACGGCATGTGTCAAAAAATGCGCACACAAATTGTTAAAAACAAAAGAAAGCTACCAGAAGTGCATTGCACATTCTATAAGAGGTGTTTTCAGGGCTAATGGGCCAGCTTACTAATCCACCTTCTTCAAGAAATGCGTTCTGGGAGACTTCTGGGAGTTTATCTACTAATATGCTTTCTTTGCAAAAGAAAAATCATATTATTTTGTGGTGAGTAAACGCCATGCGCCTCGCAAAAGTATTTGCACTTCCTACAGAATTAACTTAGCCAAATAACCAAGAAATCGACATTATTACAAATCATGCTGGTGTATTTAATATGTTCAGCAAAGGTTATTATTATTATGATTGTCTTATATGATTTTTTTTGAAAGTGAGTTATTGATTTTACAAACATTTAAGTACTAAAATTCTGGTCTGAAGATGTTCTTGTAAGGAATTAAACCCGTCGTAAATTATATTAAACCATTTGTGACGACTTAAACCTCTTATTTTATTCTTCTTCTTTTCCTCTCCTTTATATAGGTAATCGGGTGAAATTTAAATAATATTTAATAATTCAAAGTGTAAAAATCTTCCACAAATAGCCGTAAATAGGCATAATAACCTTTAATAGGCATATATTACATTATTAACGGCCTAGCCGTCGTGTTTTTACATATTTTACAATCTTATCACAAAACCGCAAACAAACATAACATCCGGTGGTATTTACTGCCAGGAGCAGAAAAGGTATAACTAAATTCTTTTCATATCTTTTATTCAATAGGGCGGAATATTACAATAAATCCCGTAAATAATGTTGCTTACGTCATCTTTTTGTTTAACTATAAAGCAGAGCGGTTATTTTATTCTCTTAGTGTACAACGCACGTTATGTGTTTAGCAACCCATGCACAGTACACCAAAAGTACGACGTTTCTTAAACCAAAGGTTCCACGGTAAATAGGTTGGGCGCATTTCTAACTATCCTTGACCAGTTAGATCACCGGACCTTACTCCAAAGGGCTTTTTCCTCTGGGATTATTTGAAAGCCAAGGTTTATGCAGAGCGTCCCTTCCGCAGTCAAGACCACCAAAAACGTCAAAATCTGATACCAGCTTTACGTGATTTCTAGTCCTATTTAAACCCGCTTTTATTTTTTCCCAAAGAAAGCACAAATTCTTTTCCGCGTTTAGATATATCCGTGAAATCAGAAAACATTTTCTGATACATTATCTTAGAAACAAATGAAAATAGGTATAGGGAAACCCGATGGAACACATCATGAAATTTTCTCAGGAATCCAAAAATGAGATAATATACCAGGTGTTCCATTTAAAGGGAGTTAATGACAACGTCCGGTATAACCGAAAGTGGTACGACCTTGAAAATATTTTAAAATGAGAGAGCAGCTTGACTAACTCTGAAATCCAAAAATTCTAATTTCTAAGTATCTTCTAACTCCGGGAACTTCTAACCGAACGACTACCATGAGAAACCTGTATATACATAGTTCTTCTTTGCAAAACTTTATCCTTATTATTTTTCATTTCCTTGGGTATGCCGGTTTTTTGTTTAATTATAAAGATGTTCTTTACGTTTCGGAAATTTTATTTTTTCCTTTTTCACATTTCATTTTTTATTTATCCTTTTAACATTTAACAAACCATTAAAATTTTAAAATTTAACAATTTACATATTAATATCTAAAGTGATACTTACAAAGAAAAAGTACGTGTTCAAAAACTTACATTAGTTATTTCCATTTTTTCACTTTGGGGTGTTGTCAATAAAATATTTAATTACATTTAAAACTAAAAATTGTAAAAACACGTTAGTACATTTACTGATCAACAACCAAACATATACTAAAACGCGAGGCCGTTCAATTTTGTTTTCCACTCAGATATTCGTAAAGAAACAAGCCGTTTTTATTTAAAATTTGTGCAAAATTCGCCTTTACAGTGTGTTATATGATAAGTTAGTTATGGAGAAAGTTGAACAAGATATACTAAACAAAATTGATACACATATTATATTTTTTAAACGGTATGTAGATGACTGCATTTTGGCAATACCTTAAAACAAAGGTCAATACATTTTAGAAAAATTCAATAACTATCATCAACGAATTCAATTCACATTAGAAAATGAAAATAATTCAGCAATAAATTTTCTTGACATAACGATCTCACATAAAACGAAAAAAATTACACAAATTGGTACTTAAACCACATACTGTGGAAGATGTTTAAAATTTTATCACAACACCCACAAGATACAAATAAGTACGATTAACAATTTAAGTTGACAGGTGCATAGCTTTCTCAGAAAAAACTAATATCAAGCATAATATAAATAAAATAAAAGAAATGTTAATAATAATATTACCCAATTCAATTTATAGATAATATGTAAAAAATGATTGACACAAAATAAAAAAAACTAAAACAACCCACAAAATAAGGACCAAAATGAAAAGGAGAACAAAAAATATATTTCCATACCATACACAAAACAATTGTCAGAGAATTTACAAAAGTCCTGAAGCAATACATCAATATTGCTTATAAACTAAATTACGCATATAAAAAGTGGTTCACAAAAACTAAAGAACAATAGATTTCAGTAAACAAACACATACAATTTACAAAATTAACTGTCAAAACTGTGAAGGGGTTTACATTGGATAATCACAACAATACATAGAAAACAGAATTTACTCTCACAAATACAGCATAAATACACAAAATGTAAACTCTACTGCTCTGGCAAAACATGCACTAAATAACAACCATAATTTTAACTTTAATAAAACGGAAATTTTAGATATAGAAAATAATTATTATAAAAGACTGTTCAAAGAAATGTGGCATATAAAAAGTAATAAAAATTCAATTAATGATAAAAACGACATAAATAACCTAAGTCACATCTATAATAATTTGATAGTAGTAAATTCTAATGGAAAAACGAATTGAGTCGTCATGCACCTTATCGTATAACAAAACTGTAAAGGCGAATTTTGCATAAATTTTAAATAAAAATGGCCTGTTTCTTTACGAATATCTGAGTGGAAAACAAAATTAAACGGCCTCGCGTTTTAGTATATGTTTGTTTGTTGACCTGTAAATGTACTAGCGTGTTTTTACAATTTTAAGTTTTAAATGTAATTAAAAATTTTATTGACAACACCTCAAAGGTGGAAAAATTAAAATAACTAATGTAAGTTTTGTAACATGTACTTTTTCTTTGTAATTATCACTTTAGGTATTAATATGTAAATTGTTAAATTTTAAAGTTTTAATGGTTGTTAAATGTTTGTAGGATAAATAAAAAATGAAATGTGAAAAAGGAAAAAATAAAATTTCCGAAACGTAAAGAATATCTTTATAATTAAACAAAAAACCGGCGTACCCAAGGAAATGAAAAAATAATAATTAATCAAACACCGGTTAAATAATTTTGAAGAAATTTATAAGCAATCTTATACAAATATCTTAATTACTGTCATTATACCTACATGATTAAACATCAAAAACCCTGCTGTCATTATGAAATTAAATTAAAATTGTAGACACAGAATTTTTGTATCACAAAATTAATGTGCTGAGAAACAATTTTGTATCGCATGCAGATCGCTATTGTTACACTTTATTTATGAAAACTAAATTATTACAAATCATCCTAACCCCGTGCTCCACCTGAAAAGGTACTACACGAGGCTACCTATTCTAAGTACTATATGGGTTCCATAACAATTGAAATGATCCTACTTTAACTAAATAACTTCCCTATGATTTTTAATAACAAAAATATAATACAGTAGCCTCGCGACCATACGAATATTACTTTTGAAAAATGATAAAAAATGCAAAATGTGATTAGTTCACATAATCGCGAGTCTACTGTAAATCAGTCAGCTATCAGTTATTATTAAATGGAACGACTTTCGTTATCTCCCAGCATTCGCCAAGGACACTGATTATATATAATATACTTATATAAAATCAATGGCCACGGAGTAAGGGAAAACCATGGCAAAAACCTTACTCTGGGTCACTATTATTACAGAATACAGCAATTCAAACTGAAATATACATACAATTATATTGGTTTAAGTTCGCACGAAATACGACATAGTGCTTCAAAAACGTGTATCTTAAATAGTTGGTCAGCGCTGATGTACTGTTTTATCGCGGAGAGCCGAGAAATTGTATTACCCGGCTTCATTTTAAAGCAATACATTATTCTTCTTACTGCGGCACGGTTTGTTGGAGATTGTTAAACACATGCTCCGTTGCAACATTTGTTCATGTGTATGCAAGCAACCACGAACTTACTACTTACGATGCAGAACAAATAATTCGCCACCCTCGTAAACTACGAACTGCACACGTTGCTTTTCGAATTTAGAGAAATTTTTAAGTAACTCACGTTTTTGGGGCGGTCCGCGCCATGTTTCTTCTCATTTCAAATAGAGTAAAATAAATTAAACTGGGAAATTGTAAAAGTTTTGTGAAGATTTATTAGCAAGAGATGTAACTACAACTCCCGAGAATTGAAATGCTTACTGAAATATACAGCGTCTTCGAAAACGAAATCAAACGGTAAATTAGTACACAGGTTATTAATAATTTATGAATTTAGTATCAATAAATACCTGCTTTGGTTGGCAAGGTCAATCAAATGTATTGCTTGTTATTCTCACAGTCGTAAGAGTATGTGTAGAAGCCTCTACACATACGTGCTGAGAACAATTGCCCTAATTATCAGAATTATTAGAACAGCTAAGTTTACACATGTGCAGTTTTGTACAAATTAATTATTATATACAATACATAAAATCTGCCCTCCTCAGAGCATTTTTTCCTGAGTTTCGTGCTACGTTCTTCTTCAGTTAAATTCATTTCTGAGATATTTACAGCATTAGTTGATTTTTTTTCATCTTCCCGCACTTGTTCTTTTTCTGGAGCTTTTGGGAAAGATTTCATTGATTTTGTTACAAGTATAAAATTTTGCTTAATGTTGGGTAGTTCCTGATACGTGACGGGTGACTCATGATCTGTCACAAAGGAAAACGAGAAACCTGATCTTACGAAAACATAGCGGGTAAGAATCCATGATGATTCAACACCAGATATGGTAGCATTTGGACAAACAAGTTTAAAATATGTTTTGTTTGTAACTATGGCAATGCGATAAATATCTAACAATTTTCTTGGATACAAAAGCCTTGATTTATTTTGAGCACTGTTATAATAAGTAAATAAAAAGAACCCATAGACCGAGTAAAGCGCTTGCAGTTCGTTGCTGCAATGTAGAGGACACAGTAATAGCATATCATGACATCTCTTGGCACATTAAAGCTAATATGGGAGCGGTTATCAAATTATGAACAATATCTGTTCTCTTTAGTTGGCTTTGTATGCTTTGCAAAATGCTGAAAACATAGCAAAAAATTGCTCTCCGTCATCCACCCGATTTATGAGCGAGTTCAAAACTCCCAGATAAAGCAACGTGCAACTTGTAATCCCTACAGTTTCTCCTCGGGAATACAAGGACTGGTGAAACAGTGTTTGTTGACCATCATTATCCTAAAAAAATAATATGAATGAAAATATATAGTAATCATAAAACTCTGTCTTGCATGGGACACCGTCCAACTCAAGACACATAATGTTGTTATATTCACGCATCACATAAGATTTTATAGAAAAAAATAGAGAAGCTCATACTTTAAAATTCAGCTTCTGCAATTTGGAAAATAACATGGATAAGGTCAACTCAATCTTGATTTACCAAAATTCAGCACAGATTAATCCTCAACTTTTTAGTTAAATATACTCTCTGTCTATTTTATGTTTTAACCTACGTCATCGATTTTTATCCAGATGAATCAAATCGAAACATACATCGAGTTATACTAAAACCGTATAAACATGACATACCTTATGCGCAATTTATGTAGTTTAAATTCGATTTTACATTCCCTTTAATCAAATAACTTACCTATTAAAAACTTTACAAAAGACTCTGTGTTCTAAAAGGAACATTTTGTTCTTGCAAAATACAGAAAGAAAGCGAAAAACGGGCGAGAAATAACTAATAATAGGCCAAATACACAAATTGACGCTGACATTGCCGTTGACATTGACATTGACGTTGACGTTGACGTTGACGTTGACTTTGACGTTGACATTAGCGTTGACATTGACGTTGACATTGACGTTGACATTGACGTTGGCATTGACTTTGACCTTGAAGCTGACAACGGTTTTGACACGTGTACAGTTATTAACAAACAAGTCAAGCATTTGTTGGCTTCGAAGTTGTTTGGCGTGCCATCACTTCATCATTTTGAAGCGATATTCTGAGATTTCGATCTTATTTTTTAAAAAGCAGATCTCCATTAGGTGTAAAGTATACCGTATAAGTATACCGATATAAATCATTAAAAAAAAATGAAGTGAGAGAAGTGAATTCCTTAATCCAACAATAGTAAACCTGGACTATTTCACCAGCACGATTTTTTAATTTCAAAAGAATTATTTGCAAATCTTTGCAATCCCATTCATAGCCAGCTACAAACATTTAAAGATAGGGTTAGTTAGTCTGTTTAACAATAAGTTGTGCATATCTCAGAATCTATTAAAGATAGGTATAGGGAATGCTGATTTAAAGTGATAGGGGATGATATTTACTTCCTAATTTCGAATTAAATACAGGTTGTTGTATTTAAAAAAAAATGAGTTTTCTGCATTTGAAAATATGTCACTTTGTTCCTTAGTTTTGAACACCCTGTATGTTAGAATGTAAAGTGCGCATACCGTTTCTTAGAGTTATATCTATATTCACAAAATAGCAAATTTGCAGTCTCTACTTGCAGTATTAACCGAGATATTAATTTCTCAACGATGCAATGATTATGACTAAAAAAAAAAAGAAAAACTTAAATAACTCAAAAACGGAAACATGTAGCTATAGGAAATGCAAATTGACGTATTTGTGGTCATAGAATCCAAAAATTGATGAAAAATTATATCATTCTATTTAAAATAACAAAGTTGACATCCATTTTCGGTCAACGGACAGTGATATTTTGGTTAAAGTATTTTACATTTGTAGCTCCAATCGAACAGATAATGGTGCCAAAATCTCAAATATAAGTAAATAATAGAACATCATAAACTTTTAGTGAACCACTTGCGTGGAATACCTTGTAATATGCGAAAATTGTGCGAGAGATATTATTCAGTTCCAGGTTGATCCGTATAAAACTCAATTAGACAGAATATTTGGTAATTGTTTAATTATCCCAAACAGTTTTGCAATTTAATAGAACAAAAAATTTAACAGCAAAACTTCATTTGTAAAGCACCCTATCACTTTTATGAAATAACGATATAACGGAAATTGATGCCAATTTAACTATCAGAGGAGAGCACGGTTCAGCTTTTCGTAGGTATACAACTGAAAAAATATATTAATTTTAGAAATGCAGTCGGAATATTATGACAACGTTCCTTGCTTTAATTTTGGTCCAGTTGCAATTTGTGATGTAGAAAGAGAATTTTCAGATGTATGATTCTATATTGATGTGTAAGAGAACTAAACTAAACTTAACATAGGAAAATTTAGAGAATTCAATAATGTGCGACTAAGACTTCTAAGAATTCATTAAATTATAATGAAAACATTAAGTAGATAACCATATATTTTTTCTTGTTATAATAATTAAACTGTAGTTAAAACAGGTTTTATCAATGATTTTAGAGGCTAGTGCCTTCAGTTAAAGTCTAAATGAAAATATTTTAGTGCTATAAAGTTTTGACAACGGATAGATCTAAGAGCGCCGCCAATGCGTACGCTATTGCGATAACAAAACTGCTTGAAGCTCCTAGTTGAACAAACAAGAAATGTGTGTGTCATCGTTCTGCATTGAGATACTGCACATAATTGATAGACGCACATAATCTTGTATATGCAACGTTTGTCCCGTACGCAAACCTGCTTGCTTTGTTGTAATTACATTTTTTTTGCGTTTTTAATCTGACTCGCTAATTATTTAATATAGTCTAGTTATGCAAAAACAAAAAAAAAGCATAAGTACAGGACCGCCTTCTACATACTATTCTTATAGTAACCACATTTTTAGGTGATAGGGGTAAAACGCTACAGCTTCAAATATTTTTGGTATCTGTAATAGTAGCGGAAATAAGTAGTGGACAAAATAAAATTGACTAACAAGTAAATGTTTTTTTTTAACTTAAGGTCAGTTACTTCTCCTAGCAGTTGACTTACCTAGATTTTGGACAAAGTTGGTAAGTGCTTGTATCCTTCAATTCTATTGTATTTGTTTATCAGAGGAATGGGATTCTAAATTATACTTTTCCAAGACTAAGAGAGGTGGTAAAAATTGCAAGCAAAATTTCGAGATACGATTGCCTATACCTTCGCACCCCACTGCAGTACTTTTTAATGATATAATAGTATGTGTATTTTAAAAATATGATCCTGAATATAAGTGTTAAAGTTGAACAACATATTTCAAAAAGAACTTTTGCCTGTTACCTGTTAAAGTTTAGAGTCACTCGGTGCGTCATTAGAGCGTTGATACTATTTAAAGCCGTGACAGCAGAAAATCGCAAACGTCCTCTTGGGACTAAAAATTGTCCATCACAGCTTCCAACCGGCATTAACCTTCCCGCGTTGTTCAGTAACAAATTTTCGAAACATAAGTTTTGGGCGTAAACTCGCTTCGGGTCGTATACTTAATAGCATATTGTCATTTAACTTTTCATTCAGTTCGAAATAACTCCGTAATCACATCTGGGAAAGTGTTTTAAGTTTATCGTGCTCCCGCCCGTCGGATTCAATGTCTCCGAAAACCAATTTAAGCGGACTATACGGTTATATAAAATCGGTAGCAGCGCGTTCATATGAAGCTTATCGCCCGAAATTGCATCACGGTGAGTACACTAAATAAGAGCACGTATAGCAATCCTTTAATATTGTCGATGCATCGCGATCACAACTGTAGTGTTGCTCATACCTTCGTATTTACCATTTTAAGAGGTTAGAAGTGAAGATAATGCAGATTTATATAGGTACCTACGTACGAGCATTATCATCTTAACGATAAGGGTTTTCACAACACAAAATCTGCATACTCGTAAACCACCATTTGCTGTAAAACTCCTAAAGTGCTTCGATATAATGTTCCACCCAAGTGTTCAATATTAGATGCTCACAGTTGTATGTTATTCTTGAAGCGAAGAAGTTTTTCAACCACTGTTACAAACAACCAAAAAAAAATTATTTTCTTTATTTTATTACAGTTAACTAGAAAAAAAGGCAATGGAGGCAGCTTGTAGGCATAAAATTAAACGCAGATTTCCGTGAATTTTGAATTTTATTTTCCAAGGTAGCAGATGGCGCTGCCTGCATAACGCATAGATCACATTAGATAATGAATAGTCATAGTCAGCCCCTAGAGTAGCAATCTTGGAAACACGCCATCTGGTCCAGGAGATTTATACGGGTTCAAACGATTCAACAGCCCAACGAACAAGACGAGGTTTGAAAATATCGCTTGATTTTACGGGCTGCTGCAGAGACATCTTCCCTGTAGGACTACCAGTTACTCCTTCTGGGATCCCTGTACGTTTTTAGCTCCGTTGCGTAGTTAGAAATTTCATAGGATATGTACACATGATCAGACAGAGATGGATCGTCTGATACGTGCCAATTCCTGATGTTTTCCCGCATCCCTAGAGTGCAGAGAGTTATATCAATTAGTGATTCCCCCCTCAATATTCTAAACGTCGGTTTGTCGCCACGGTTCAGACAGTCAAGTTCAGTACTACACGAATAATCAAATAGAGACTTACCTCTTGAATTAATGTCCCTGCTACCCTATGTCACATGATGAGCATAGGTATCAGCTCCAACAATTAGCTCCAACTTATTCCTGCTGGTGAACGCCACTAGGATCTCCATATTAGAACCTGGTAGTTCTTCTGGTATCGATGGGTACGTACAGACACGCAACGATCGTCTCTAGTACCTCTCCATCTATTGTCACTTCTGGCTGCCGTCATGTCCCCGGTACACAGTTCCATGATTAGCATCACGTCCAGATCAGATCTGAAATAGGTACAAGTTCTGATTTTAGTGTTAGGTGCACCCACTATCAGCTCCCTGCCTCCAGCTCCAAAACTTTCAGTC
Organism: Protaetia brevitarsis; assembly: GCA_004143645.1. Lineage (NCBI taxonomy): Eukaryota > Metazoa > Arthropoda > Insecta > Coleoptera > Scarabaeidae > Protaetia > Protaetia brevitarsis. The sequence continues at coordinate 547,750 of RXPK01000198.1, forward strand.
ATACCTAATCTGTAGGACACAATGCCGCAGTATTGCAATGCTAGTATCAAGGGTATGAACTTATGTGTATTCAAATAATTCTGTATTGCGCAAGAAATATCGCAAGGATCAATTTCAGGGTCGTTAATATTTGCAATGTACGTTAACGAGTTAGCTAACTTTCTAAATGTCGGAGTATTATATCAGTATGCAAATGATGCGACCATCAAGAGTTCATCATGCAAGAATTTTCAATGCAGAAATTTCAGAATCTCTAAATTTGTTACACTGTAAGATAACAGATAGGTGCATAATGAATCACTTGCAGTTAAATTTTGAAAACTAATTAATACACTTTTGTAGTTTCGGCATATATTATACTCACTAACTATATAAAGCAATTTCATAATAGCAAGGCAAGAAGAATAGAGTTACGTCAATATTAATTGAAAACACATTCTACACTTATCAAGAATATATAGTAAGACTTCCTAACGTATTTATGCATTCTAGATGGCAAATTTGTCTGTTGGTTAATTAGGTAAATTGTTCATGCTTTTTTACTATAATTTGTTTATTTTGTAAATATCTAATTATTTATCGCACTCTATCTCATTATAAAATCCACTAATAATATTTCAAACTTTGCAGAACATTCACTATCCCTAAGCTTTCGATATTTTTGAAATTACCCTAATTTTGGTGTGAAGAATGAGCTATTTCATATTGTATAAACGAAACGTGTAGTTTTTTAAAGATCATAAAATAAAATTACGTTATAAAGGAAGAGATTTTTCTTTCTTTTTAGTGGACAAAAATATTGCGAATGACAGTTTCACAAAAATGCAATTTTTGCATAATTGGAAAGCATTTTCGTCTACACAGTATATTCCAAAAACTATGTAAACACTTAGGTACTTCATTATTGTACATTGGATACTTGATTATTTTTCCTTTTTGAATTTCAAATTGATAAAAAATACAATTTCTTGTTACTGTTATTGTATTATACCGCATTGTACTAATTATACCGCTGCTATGACAAAATTTGTTTATGGGTTACTACAACGTGATCTGACAAAAAAGTTAGTTAAATGTGTTACACTTATTAAAATAATAGCATATTTAACTGAAAAAGACCGAATTGAAATGCGCTTGAAAACTGAATAGGTATGACAATCCCATTTAAATGCCAGCTATCTACTGAATTTACGGTAGAAAAAAAAGCATTTATTTATTACGTGCAAAATATTGAACAATAAACGAGTTTTGTTATAGCAATGCTGCAGTTAGCAAAAAACAAAAATGTTTTTAGTTAAATCTTAGCCACACAGAAAAAAATCGTTTGGAAAATTTTGCAACAGCGTAGTGTGAAAAAAATTGCTGCAATTTGTAACACAATTGCGTAAATTTTTATTACAATTTTTGTGCGTTAATTCACATTCGACTAAGAAAAAAGACAAAAATATTGTTGTAAAAAATTGTTTGAAAAAATTCAACAATGTTGTGTAGAGGCAGTCCTTGTATTTACATTCACGCTTAATAACTCACACCTTACACGATCAAGGTTAGCCCTAGAAAGATATATTATTAATTTAAAGCTAATTATTATGTGGAAATTGAAACTAAAAGTATAAAAACAGGAAAACTAACGAAATAATTCTACACATTAGAATTCATATTTTGTGTAAAATGCTATTTGTTTATTTTCAACTATTTTCATGAAATAAAAATATTTAGTGAAAACATTTTAATGTATAAATAAGGCATTTTACAGCTTATTACAACCCTCGCATTTACCTCATTTAGGATTTATCCAAATACCATGTATGTCCTTACATTTACATACATAAAATAGGCTTGTATATAAACGGCAATACACAAATGAAAAATCTATAGACGCATTCTACTCTGCATATTTTTTAGCATTTATTATAAATCCGAAACGTTTTAAATTTTTAATGTTTGGCGCCAAGTTTTTGAAGCTATTTACATCCGCCTTCCATTTCATTACCACGTCGACCGTTGACGTCGATAACGTCGGTAGTTCTTGCTTACGTGCTACTAGTTACTGCAGTGAATCGAGAATTAGCAAAACCATGTAAGTAGACACTTTGTTATTATTTTACAAGTCTTTTCGGATATGTAATTCTTACCAGTATGGATGATTTCATTAAGGAAAAAATTAACATTTTTCGGGTTATGGGACGAACTATTATTATTATATGAATATTTTTGTAGTAAATGATGTTATGCACATATATCTACCTATAGAAAAGTCATTTTAAATGTATGAAATGCTTTTTAATGTATGTAATGTATGAAATCAAAATTTTTATAAGGAGAAAATGTTGGCCGCATTTATAACATGCAAGCAACTGCTCCCTAACGGTTTGAGAGCTGTTGACAATGTGTAAAATGTGTCAGGTATAGCCATTTTGTGTAGTGTTTCTAAACGTAAGCTGATTATAACATCACGTCATATTTGTCGGTGTGGACGATTATTCCAAAAAAAAAAAAAAAAACGTTAAGAGTGGAAGTTATAAATCGCGATTATATTTGAGCTAAGCAAAATTAGCGTTCAAGAAAGGTTGTATTTATAATGTAGAGTTTTCCATCGTATTCGTGTTTCGCATGCGGCCTTTATTTTTATCCGGTGTTGCTTGTCTACGTGACTATCTCGATGATGAGTGTGCGCATGTGTACATATTCGTACTGTGTGTACACTTGCGCACATTTTACTTGCTAAAATATATCTACATTATCTATACCTAGAAATTAGAATCTTAAAAACCGTCTCGTGTCTACTACAACGACATTTATTTTGTAGAAGAGCAAATAGATGGAAAAGGTGTTTCTGCATCTAAATTACCAGGATTTAGAAAAATTAATTCCAACACTGGGTCTCCGCATAAAAATTTAGTGCAGGTTCTCTAATAGTAAGGTAAGTCTACCCCATAAAACTAATTGTGTGTTTTTATACAAGTAATAATTTTACTTATAATACGAAAAAAAAAGTTTCTTAATTTTTTTGTATACAATGTGTGGCAAAATTATGGAACAAGTACAATGAAATATTATTGAACATGAATATCAATTTATGACGACAGATATTTCGACGATTAATTTGTCACGATTGTTACTAATGACGTCAGCGACATTTTTAAGTGGTCACCTCGTAATTGCTAGTTAAATTTAATCGTTTAAGTTATAATAATAATAATAATAATAATAATAACAGTAATAATTAAAAAATGTTCATTCCTAATCTGATGTTAATTATTTGTGTCGTGTTAAAATGTTGATTTATCTATTAAAATTAGCAGTTAAAAAATTGATGTCACCATCTAAATAAAGTCGGCGATGTCCTTACTCAAAGAAATTACTATTAAAAATTTAACGCCACATCGAAATTGGTTTGAAAGTTACTATTCTCAGTAAATTAATAAGTTCAACAAAAATTATAATAATTGTTTACTTTCATAGGAAACAGGATCCTCTACGTCGTCAGCTTTAAGTGAAGAAACGTTAAGTATAGGACAAGAATCCGATTAAAGTGAAATCCAGAGGTCAGAATCGATGGCGTCCATCAGAAATAGAAATCAAGAATGGTTTTATTATATATTTTTATATTATTTATTATTATAATTGTTGTATAAGTGTGTAACATTAAGATTTCACGTAAGATGTTTCCTTATAATTTTTGTAGTTAACTTTTACCACTTGGCAAGGCATACATTTTTCATTTACGGCAACTTCACAATTACGAAAACAAGTCCTACAAATGCTCATTTTCGAATTGTTACCGAGAATTTTCCAATATTAATTCCTTCGGAAAACATTAAAATTCACTCAAATTTTACAGTCATCAATTCGGTCACCACACCATCATCAACCCTATAGCACTGTTTCAATTAAGTCAACTTATTTTTTTGTCATTAAACAGCAACTGAAGCACGATTTGCTGTAATCAGCCACATAATTAACATCATAAAAGAGCAAGTACATGAAAATATGGCAAATCATATAATACATATTTTAAAATAATAGTTTATTTCCACGAAATTTTGTATTTTGTGTCATTAATATATTGGAAAATATTATATGTAAAAACATCGATAACATAAAAGCTGTGTGGCTATTACTGAGTGAAATGTTGGGTAAGAACGTTTACAAAGAGTCAAAGATCTCTTTGTAAACAGTTTTGACAAAATGAAAATTTTCATTCCGAATTCAAATGTCTAAATTTTTACGTAAATGTTAAACCAAGAAATTATGGTACTGGACAAGAAATGATTCAAAAGACTTGTAGCAATATTGTCACTTTAGAGCCAAGATGTTCAGAAGAAACGTGACGTTGTAATATGTTAAGAACTATAAGTTTTAATAGACATAAACATGTATTTGAGGTAGAACAAGCTGACAAAATTCAGATTGTTTCCTATATACTCTATAATGACAACCAGCCTTGCTTTATGGTAAAAGTCAACATAAATACTTTTATAGGTCGCAGATGTTTTTCTTTTAAATTTTTGTGAATATGTTTTGTATGTGACATTTTTAAAATAAAGTTGGTTTAGTAACAATGAGATTTTTTTAATAATAATAAACGTTCCTTCAATATTATATAATAAACCTACACTATATGTGTAATAAACTTACATTGCATGTGTAAGATTTTACTTCTAATTGTTTGAAAAATTGTGGTAATTTTTTAAAATTTTAGTTCTAAAAATTTACACAGATAGATGACCGTGCTCAAAAAAAAATGTGTATGCTATCAATAGAAATTGTGTAGTACAGTTACATAAAATTCAGTAAAGAAATCACACAATTTGTTTGATATAATCTGCTAAATTATTAACTACAATTTTGTGTGAATTTTTTTAATATATTGTCTTTGTCCCTATGCGTTACACAAATTGTTGTACAGATGTTTATAATTGTTTTAAATTTTCCCACATTTTTTTTTCTGTGCATAATTAATCAAAATATACCATTATTGTTAAAGAAAACAATCTATAGATATAAAGTCGCATCAGCCTTTATTTAATAAAATATCGTAATTCAAGTAAATGAAATACTGTAGGTAGTATCCTATTCAGAACAACGAAATAGGTATACGTTCACTTGAAATCCTCGATTTGCTAGACGAAATAATGAAGTTTCTAGTCCGCTGAAAATAAAACTAAAAATAAAAAGTGGAATAAGTAATAGTTCGCCTTGGTAACTATTGTAAAAAGCACAAAATGAGCTAAGTTATAAAAAAAAAATAAGATGAAGGGCTAACAAGAACAGCAGGCTATAGTGCAAATTTATTTATGCAAAAATATTTAGAAAAATTCACAATCCAATATACGAAGTTTCAAAATTCAATTCATCAATGTTTGCAGACTTTCTAATAAGCTTTTAGTCTATGTTGTATTAACTTTCAAACTTTAAGGTTCATTGCAATACGAATCAGCAGTTTTTTTAGATTTGCAGATAAATTCTTAACAACGTTTAATTTAAAAGAAAAAAAAAACCTCGCCTTAAGTAGATAATCAATCTCTAGGGACACTAGTTTAAGGTTTTTTTTTAAGTGTGCTCACCCCATAGGCTTTCATTTTCCCTCTGCGACGTTTCATTTCCACCGGGACTGTTCGTGCCTCGAAGGTTTTCTTATATATTAAGGTAAAATTTTGTGTAGCGAATTCAATTGACCTTTCCAACCTTTCCTAGTCCAAGGCAACAGGTTTATTTACGCCGCTTTAGTCAAGCATAAAGGCTGACTTCAGTCAATCGAGAATCGAGGGATAAACGACTAGAATTTAACGCATGATTTGATAGCATGCACGTAAAATTATGCATTAAGATATGCACATATAAAGTCAATATTCGCAAATAGAGTATGGGAAGTGTTACTGCTCTTATTATGGTTGTATAATGAAATCCATAAATGTGGTATGCAATAAATAAGAAAAAGAAGGAAAACCTCCCTATATTCACCACAAGTTTTTAAAATATATTTAAGACAACATGTTTCATGAAATAAAATGCAGTGATAACATATATGTAGTTATACTATTATATGACAGTTTTTAAAATTTTGAAAGTTATATATAATGTTAAATTGAGTAATATAGTATACATTAAAATAAATGATAAAATTAATAAGTTTTTTATATATAAATCAAACTCTTGGGAAGTGGCAATGTTTTTATTTTATTTATTTAGTCAAAAAAACATTTTGATGTATTCCATGACATCTTTTTCAATTTCTTTTAAAACATCTGTAATAAACCAATTTTAAATTGTAAAAAACATTCACTAATTAACGGAACGAAACAAACTAACAATAAAACGCAAAAAAATTTTACTTTGAGAAAAACTTACTTGTTTGGTAGTTATTTGAAATGTATGTACTGAATACATGTATAGTCATAAATGTTGCTTAAATTTAAATTTTAAAATTTTTAAATATCTACCTGTCTGTGTTACATTTTCGTTTTCCAATGATGTGTACATGTACATATGTGATGTAAAGCGTTTCAGTACCATTTATTTGCGTATAAGTGTTTTGCAATGTTTTATTTTTTTGTCTATGGCATAGTTATTTGTGTTTATATGTTGTATTTATTTGGCTATAAACAAGTACTGTTTAATGACTGCTTATTTTTGATAATTTTGAAAATATTGTCAAAATCAGAACTATAATCCTTAGTTTTTTTAAAGCCGTGATGTTTTTAGAGTATTTATGACCCTTAACTCTTTCTTTTAGATATTGTGACGTTTGTCCAATATAAGTGTCATTACAATCTTTGTAATTTATTTTATAAATGACATTTGACTTTTTTTATTTTATAAATGACATTTGACTTTTTTGTATGGGATTTTACTCTTAATTTTGAATGCAGGTAAGACAGATTATTTGGATTTTTGTGAGCTACTTTTATATTATATTTTAATAAAACTTTGTTTTTGGTTTTGTGACAAACCGTTTATATATGGTAATGCAATGTATTTATATTCCTTTTTTTGTTTTGTTATTTTCAATTTGTATGTAACTATGTAGTATATTAATAAGATTGCTGATTAATACTGTAACGAGCGCCAACTTTTCAACTGGCGGTTCCGATAGGCGTCCCTAGATGGCGCTAGCATAGCGGAAGAAGAACTACCTACGACGAATAACAGAGGCAGCACCGGGTCGAAGATTCGAGAATATTCTCCAGAATCTTCGAGGACGTTCTAGAAGGCCCCCGAACAATCTGGAAGTTCGCGCAAGCTATAAATAACGCGTCGGGTTGGCCAGGAGGCAGTGAATCGATACGAGTTCGATAGTGCGGTCGCGTTTGAATTACTACATGTAATATAAATATCGTTTACATAAATAAAGACATTAATGGTTAAGTGATATAGTTAATAAGTATTTTTAATAGATTTTAATTACCGTAATAGTGTTAATAGAATAAGTGAATTTAAATATATCGCCTGTGTGTTTTTCTAAAACCCCGACAACGTTTTAAGAACCGAAAAACGTTACAATTGGTGTCAAGTGTGGGGTATTTGGCGATATATTAGTGGACTAATAGTGTTTAATTAGAAACAATGGCAGCGAAATACTGTAAATTAGTGGATTTGAAAGTGGTAGATCTCAAACGGGAATTAGAAGAAAGGGATGAAGATACGAGTGGAAGGAAGGCCGAGCTTCAGTCGAGATTACGAAGAGCAATAGAAGCAGCTGGTGATGAAGTCCTGAGACATATTTGTTTGAAGTGTCTGGTGGTAATGGCGAACTTCTAAAAGAACTTACGGAAAATTCTCGCAATTTAGAAGAGAAAGTTCTAGAAAATTCTCAGAAAAATTCTAGAAAACTAGAAGAAAAAATTGAAAACATGGACGAGAAGAATATAGAAAATTCTAGAAAACTGGAAGAGAAAGTTATGGAAAATTCTCGCAATTTAGAAGAGAAAGTTCTAGAAAAAATTGAAAACATGGACGAGAAGAATATAGAAAATTCTAGAAAACTGGAAGAGAAAGTTCTAGAAAAAATTGAAAACATGGACGAGAAGAATATAGAAAATTCTAGAAATTGGAAGAAAAAATTATAGAAAATTCTCTTAATGTCAAACAAGAATTAATGAACAGAATCGACGAAAAATCTAGAATGATTGAAGAATTGGACGATCGCATGAAGGTGCTAGAAGAACAAATTCATTCTGGAACCATACGAAACACGGAAGAAACTGGAAATTCTACCAATACGGGAAGCACTCAGATGGAACCAAGAAATTCAGTGCCCATCTGTACGGTTCAAAATAAATGTGACCTGCCTACATTCGACGGGAAGACTCCCTTGGAAGACTATTTGACGCTGCTGGATACCACAGCTACGGTATATGGCTGGACGGAAGCTACCAAAGCAGCCATGTTATCAGTAGCTCTGCGCGGCGATGCTTTGAAGGTACTCCAGGTTATTCCTTCGACGGAGCGACAAAATTACCAAACGCTACTTAATCAATTGGAGATGCGTTTCGGTAACAAACATCTGCAGCAAGTATATCGCTCGCAGTTGAAAAATCGCTGTCAGAGGTCGAACGAGACTCTACAGGAGTATGAAGCTGACGTCGTTCGTCTAATTAAGAGTGCGTACCCAACGGTACCGGAAGATGTGTGCGAGAGTCTCGCTGTGGAAAAATTCCTGGATGGCCTGCTCGATAAGGATACTCAACAGGCAGTAAAGCTCGCTCGGCCGCAAACGTTGAACCAGGCTTTAGCTCAAGCACTAGATTTTGAAGCCGTGAAGCAATCGGTCAAAGGACCTGCTCGCGTCCGTGTTCTAGGGAGTCACGAGGAAGAAGAGCCATTAGAAGGAATTATGACGAAATTAGATGAAATGATTACGAAAAAGGTGACGGAATTGATGACGAAAAGGGAATCCGTGCAAACTAGGCAACCAGGAAGACTATGCTGGAATTGTGGAAGGATGGGGCACGTACGTAGTCGGTGTCCCGATCCACGAAAACCAAAGCCGACGGAAAACTAAAATGGGCCGACGAGAAGGGGCGATCGTCGACCTATGTAGCTGATGCCCCAGTAACACCAGTGATTGTTGCTTCAGTGGGATGTAGACCTAGCAGCCTCGTCGTGTATGGGCATGTAAATGGGAAACCGAGAGATTTACTGCTAGATACTGGTGCAACAATGACAATTCTTCGGCCGGAAGCAGTGGGAAAGAAGAACCGGATACATCCAACCAGATGGACGCTACGTACGGCAACTGGCCAATCAGTCAACGTGTTGGGGGAGACGATGGCCCACTTCCGTATTGGTGATACTGCATGCCAGTATCGTGTAGTAGTTGCAGATATAGAACAAGACGTAATCCTCGGAATGGACATAATGACAGAATTTGGGTTCAAACTGGACTTGCAAGCAGGAGTGTTGAAGGTTGGCAAAGAAGAAGTTATTCTCAACCATAGCAAGAATATGTCGGCCTGCGTAGTGTTGGCAGAAGAAGTAACTGTGGCGAGCCGCAGTGAAACCATTGTGGAAGCGAGCGTGAGTGGAGACATTCCCAAAGGGCAAGTTTTAATGCTGGAACCGGGAGCGATTAGCGGTCAAGGTCGTGGAATACTCGTCGCTAAGGCAGTGATACAAGCTGGAGAAAAACTGCCGTCCGACTGATGAACGTCAATAGTTATCCAGTAAAGCTGAAGAAGGGCGTACCTTTGGGAAGTTGTGCTAGTGTGTCGTCGATTGTCAACAAAGAGGATGGCGTAACAACAACTCCAGATCCGCTTCCTGGATGGTTGAATAACTTCATTGACTTGTCTTGCAAGGATTTGACAACACAACAACGCCATACCGTGAAACAGCTGCTTGGACGCTACCAAGATCTTTTCCAAGCAGAAGACCGGAACACGAGGGGCAGGACTAATGTTGTACGACATCGAATAGACACTGGAGATGCCCAGCCGATCCGCCAAGCCCCCAGAAGATTGCCATTGGCGAAACGAGCCGAAGCAGAACAAATTATACAGGATATGGAGCAGGTACGCCATCCTGCTCCATATCCTGGAAGACAGAAGCGGTCAAGTCTTGGCCGGTTCCGAAGGACAAGCATGAAATAAGAAGTTTCCTTGGGCTATGCACTTATTACCGACGATTCGTTCCTGGATTTGCTAACATCGCCAAGCCTATCACGAGACTAACTGAAGAGGGCAGAGACTACGTCTGGGAGAAGAGCTGCCAGGATGCCTTTGAAGAATTGAAACAGAAGCGACAACGTTTTAAGAACCGAAAAACGTTACAATACTTACAAAACGTCATGTTACGAAATCTAAAAATTAATGTCAATTTTTGACATTTTAATTTTTAGATTTCGTAACATGACGTTTACAAGTAGTAATCACCAACCTTGTTAATTTTACCACTTATTTTAATGTATACTGTATTACTCAATTTTAACATTTAATTATAACTTTCAAAATTTTAAAAATCGTTATATAATAGTATAACTATATGTTATCACTGCATTCTATTTCAATGTATTTTATTTTTTGGCTTGTAAAAGACCTGAAGATGGCGTTTGTGGGCCGAAACATGTTGTTTTAAATATATCTTAAAAACTCTTATTATGGTATCAATATGTTTTGCAAACATTTTTTAAGCACACTCACTCAGTGGTAAAGGGTTCGTTGTCGATAAAACTGGAGAAACAATTGAAGCCGCAGAATGATGTCATTGCGAAATTTAGGGATAGGATTACTGTACACCTTCCCAAGTCTATCTTGCGCAAATCGTTCCATAGAGCTTTACATAGATGATCTGTTCGCCTAACATCTGTAATTAAAGTACATCTATTTCCACGCTTCACTCTGTTCACGTTCAGCCTAATAGAATTGTAATATAAAACGTGAGTGAGATTATTAATTTTCCGGATTTTTTTTTTAATTTCTAGGCAAGAAAGAAATAACTACACTCACAAAAGTAGATTTCTTTGGTAATTATGACGAAAATCAAAAGCATTTCGCACGTTCTATAAAGAAGGAATTTAGCTTGAATCTGTTTTGCCTAAATTAAAGTTTCAATTTCTTGTAATTAACAAAGAAAATGATTCCTTTAATATTACTTCAACATGAACACGGTTTTCATTTTTCATTCAACTATAATATTATTATTATTATTATTATCATTGTATGCAGAATACTTTAAAGGGGTTTTGCAAAAGGATAAAAAAATTGAAAAGCAAATAAAATATGTGTTAAACTTTTTGTAAAATCGTTTAAATTCCGCTACCGAATACCAAAAAAAAAACATCGAGCAATAAACGGTAACTTAAAAAAATAGGTAGCCTCACATAAGTTGATTTAAAAATATCAAAACACTGTATTCAGCCAAACAAATAACTCTGTAATAAGGTTTATCTGAAACAAACGCAGTATTTGTTAATTTAACTAAGTATTCATAATGAACCAATCAAAATCAAATCAAATCATCAAAATTGCAATTAATTTAATGCAATCACGATATTAAAATTGCCTTTTCTCAAATCTACTTCTCACTTTTCTGTGCTCTGATCTAAACATTATTATGGCAGCTTTCTGCTCATGTAGTATAGCGAATACTTAAACTTATTTGACATAAGTAGCGCGGCAATAAAAATATTTTGTGTTCCGAAAGAGAAATTTGTTTGGAACCATGTAAACGGATAATATTGTTGAATAAGTTGTTAACAAAACATTTTTATTATATCTTTTAATACAATTGGGAAAAAAATATTCAAAAATCATGCCCAATAGCAGTAAAGCAGCGGCTTCTTGTTATCATATCTGTTAGGGTACTACTGGTTTGTAGACCGATGCATCGAATGAAAAACACAAGAGAGGCTAGTCAAGTTTTCAAAATCGTTCATTTGTCCAAATAAACATATAGCTAATACACAAACATGTATATATTTTAAAAAAAACCCGTTTGGCAGCTTAGAATATCTTTCAGTAGGCTCTTAAATTGGTATATGACAATCCTTTTTTGCAACAATGGGGTTCATAAATTGTATCCAGTTAGATGAAAACTATCACCGTATTGCCTGGATTTGCCGATGTAAAGCAACTCACAGTCTGAAAATGTGATGGAATATGCGATATCCGATAACTACTTCTTCGAATCAGTATCTTTATTCACAATAAAAAGTAAGCAAGATAATTATATAATACAATTCGGCAATCACTTGTAAATTTTTTACTAACAATGGTTTTAAAGTGGTTAACCACATTCTGTACCAATGGTAGATCTGCAATTAAATCTTTTGGTAATTTGGATACAAATACTAGAAACGCCGAGCATTAAATTTACATTCTTACCCTAGATTAAATTGCAATTATTGCCTCGGTTACTAAGCTAATTTAACATCTATTTGCGCCCTTACACTTTCAAATCTATAAAAAAATAACTAAGCATAAAGACACTTTTTCTAAGAAGTAATTCTGACATAAGTAATAACGAACATTATAGGAAATAGTAATAATTTAAACGTACCGTGAAACGAAACCAGATTGCCGGAAAATGTAGAAAATGTTAAACAAAAAAATCGATTTAAATTGTCTTTTACCCAATTAGTACCTAATACACCTCAAAGGATTATTAGAATAATTAACAATCATTTATTTATATTTATTTTTAATCTATATTTCATCTTCAAAACAAATAATTTTTCGTTATTTAGAAGTCGTATGAACAATGTTATCAACATAACAATAACACCACTTTTGTCATTATTCACTTATACAGGTGTGTTGTGGAGATTTGGTATTTATATATTCAATCTTCAATTGTTATTAACAACGCAACATCCAGTAAGCGATCCTCCGGTAAATATTATTTCTTTGTTTTTTTTGTTTTAATTTATTTATATTTAAGTATATCTACATTTTTGAGAATACGTAAACATAAATGAAAGAAACACTTTCTACAAATCATTTTTATGATTTAAATTAATTATAAAACCGACAGCTCCGGAAATATCGGCAAGTATGAAAACAATATAAAATTCCACCGTAATGAGAAATTTGAGGTAAGTAACAATGCGTTACAAAAATACGCGACAGAGAAAATACAAAACAGGAATGAGGCTTATTAACAAAAGCATATAAATCCGGATATAGACACAACAAATAAATTGAACAATGCGCGAAGGAATGTTTACCACATTGCTAGAAGCGCAGATAATAGAAAGTAAGCGTTCACCTTCCCAACTAATTAGAACTTTGCTGAAAATGATGTCAAAGTATGCCTTAAGATGAATATATTAGCCTTTTCGAATGCATTAAGTTAAAAACAAAAGGAAGCAAATTGAGCCTTTAAAGAACAGTCTATGCTCAATTTGAATCTATGTCTATGCTACAATTATGTACTTTTCAGGCCTAAAAAATTTCACAAAAAGGCTTCATACATTTCAACACATAAATAAAAAAGAGACGTCCACATTGATACATCAAAATATAGAAATATTACTCACAAACCAACGTGAGCCGAAAGCTTAAGCCTTAAGTTCTCAGTTGCAAAAAAGTTGTAGAAAAGTACCCCATTTACAATATTCTATTTTATTTACTCATTTTAAGAGTTTTAATTATAAATTAGTAAATAAAATAGATAGTAATTGGAAAGTATTTTCTACACCTTTTTCCAAAGTGAAAGCTAACCCAATTATGGACTAAGATCGCCCTAGATTCTGCTCTAATGAGTTCTGCTATGACAAAACCGTCGCGATATTTAATTAAGAATCTCGTCGTTCATATCTACTCAAACGAGTCACAAGGATTATACCAGATTTCAACTTCTTCCGATTTCTAAATATTGGCATTAAAGATCTTGATAACTCAAGAAAGATATTAGTTTGAGGAGTTTCTTGCCCTGAATCACATAGCCAATAATCAATATTTCAATGCCACACATAAAATTAAAAATCATCCTAATGAACAAATAAAGCCTCCATCCGTATGTTGAGGAATTTCTATATGTATTCTTAGAACAATTAGAAAAATTCACACCATTTTGTCAATGGCGACTTTAACAAAGCAAAGAAGTAAGATCAACTACCGCTCTGTAGAACAGGACGCACCTGTAAGCATCCCAAAATATTGCAAAGAGAATTGGCTATCGTTACAGAGATGATTTACATTATAAACGGTATATTCCAGGTCAATTGAATCATAGAGAACAATGCACAAAAAAGTAATACACCTAAATTGTCAACTGTATGTATACCTATCTCGTTAATTTCCAATATATCAAAAATACTAGAAAAGCACATATCGTACTAACCTAAAGAATCTGCAGAATGGTTATGTAACAACAGTTATGTTCCAGCTCTGAAGGATATAGTTACCACTATGGAAAGAGCAAGAAGACTTTCGGAACCTTTATCGACTTCTTAAAAGTTTTAACCGAGTTGAATACCAAGTACCTACTACTAAAACATAAAGTAAAAAGATATTGTTTTATTTAACAGGAGAAATTGGGGGACTAATTTAGGCACTATTAAATGAAAATGTATAATTTGAACTTTAAAATAAACCATGATTTACATGTATTTTGTTTTACTCTTTCAATTTATGCATAACCAAACATGACTTCTGCGATTATTTCACTGATTTTGGACAGTTTGTTCGCGAATATCTTTGTGAATAGATACTACAGAACTTTAGGAAAAAATACGGGTCTTTTAATTTTGGGCAAAGACTTGAAATTTGAAATATAACAAGAATCCAAAACATCAAAATTTTTAGGAGTTCCGGTTAATATGGAATGACCCGTATATAGATCCTCCTACATAGAAACTTTAACCTAGGATGATGGCTATCCCTCGGACCATGTATGTATGTATATATGCACTTATCATATGTTTTGAAAAAAAGCACAAGTATGCCAATAATATGCATACATTTCGCTTGTTGTTTTAGATTAAATTCTTTATGCAAAGTATCGCACCTACCTACAATTTATAAAGTCGCTATGTGCCCTACAAAACCAACTCGATTCACTTCCCTAGTAAAACACTCGAACACCACAGCAAATACGTCCTTTTATTGCCGTTAATGCTTCTCTTGTTTAGGCTTTGTCACAGAGGTTTATGTTATGTGTTGTTTTGTGCGCTCTATGATCTCTATCAGGTAATTTGCCTTCACAGCGTTGTCAATTAATTAGGCTATCGGAATTCCTCAGTGAACTTTTTTTCATTTTATCAATTGCATAATATGTTTACATGTCCCATTTTAAAGCCCGTTTTTACGATTGCCAATTTTAATACAAAGTCCTCTTTAATACGAAAAATGCTTTCATTAAAAAAAAACGAATTAACCTAAAGACACCAGTCACTGTAAACTATTAATTTAAAAGGTTTACGTTACAAACAATAATGTTATTTGTCAAGTATTTGCATAATTCTATATTATAGAATAACTAAAAATAGACAGCCACCAATACAACATACCTACAACCTTCTTAAAAGCTTACTTCGTTGTACCAATATCACTTCTGCTAATGGGGCTTTCCAAAACAAAGAAATTCCCCCAAATTTTAATTTTCGTTTTCCAAGGCTCCAACAAGTCACTACTCCTCATGCAAACGATATGAAAAATAATAACTATAATTATTTACCGTTCTTGTCAACACGTATTTACTTAAGCGTTAGAACTAATACACCGACGGCCACCGAACATTGAACACACTATAATGTTAAATTTAAAGAAACAACAAAGTCATTCGAAAACGTTCGAAACTGAAACTAAAAATTACAACAGTTCCAAACCAAAAATTTAGAAATGAAACGTTAATAACAATAATAATGGTTACATGTTTGCTGATATAATAATGATAATTATTAGTACAAATACGAATAAATTAAATATTATGTCAGTCAAATTATCTGTTCTAGCGATGCTCCTTTTCTTGGTTGGAAATTGGACAGAAAACTTTCTTGGAGGTTAATGTGTATCAGGAAAAAGGAGCAGCGTGCTTTGTCTTAAGTATCATTTCAAACAATCTTAACATCAAAGCTGCGCTTTATTTGATGGATCCAAAACCGCAGAGGGAATTGGAATAAGAATATATGGGCCTAGAACCAAGTACTTCGAAAGCTTGGGAAAATACCCGAGTATCTTCCCATCGGAAATACATGTTATTGAAAGATGGGTCCATTTAAATATTGACGAAAGCAGGAGATTATCATTATATCTGATAGTCAAGCAGCCACTAAAGCACTGAACTCACACGAAATCAGTCTCAGAATGCTTAGGGAAATTAAACGAACTAGGTGAAAAGAATAAAGTAACCCTCCTGTGGGCTCCGGGTCACACAGGAGTGGAAGAAAACGAAATAACGGAAAATCTTGCAGAGAAACCGCTCGAATACCATTCGTAAGGTCTGAATCCTTTTGCAGGATAAGTAGCAGTACACTAATGAAGAAATTGAAAAGCGAAATGGGAGCAGGGAGAACCCAACTATTGGGAATGAGGCAAGCTAAAACTCTTTTAAGAACTTGTAACCAAAAGAGGTTTACAGAATTCATCTACCTGAGTAATAGTACTGTTCGCATATTAACTATAGGGTTTTCAGCCC
>RXPK01000198.1:564730-602804 GCA_004143645.1 Protaetia brevitarsis
CTAGCCAAGGAAGGCTCTAAGAACACCTCATGGGGTTCCAGACCGTATGTGGATTACTAAGGATATCCGCAAGAAGGGAATCTACGCTGTTAATAAAGAAAGTACAAAATGGAGGTCGACTGAGTAACTCCATACAAAACGCTGCTAGGGATGGGGCGGTGTTTCTCTGTAACATCAAGCGCATTAGAACTAAGTTACACCATTACTGGGTTGTAACTCGACACTGTCCTCTGAAAGCATCTTATACAACACGGCCGTGTAGGACGTGGTGTAGAAATGCAAACTACAGGAGGAAACGATTTTACATGTAATCTGCCACATGTGAGAAACTTGAAGTACTCGGGCAGAAATTTTTGGAGAATCTGTTGGAGCCTCGAAGGTCCCTGCAAGTTTCCACTGGCAAGATACTGGGCTTTATTAGAGAACACCAAGCTGCTCGAGTGGAAATAAGAGAATCAATAGGATGTACAAGAGCACCAAGCTCAAGTGCCCGGACATCAAGTGCCCACCCTAACTTGAATGAATTGAATGAATGAATGTGCTGTGAATAATGCTAAAAAATGTAGGTAATATGAAATAGCAAAGCTCTAATATTGTTAGATAAAGCCACCACTGCCAAAAGTAAAATACAATCCTTTCAGTCAAACATACTCGAATAGCACAACAGGGTTTTAGTTCTTCCACATTAGTAATGATTAAATACGAAGTGATCGTAATTGCTACTGCCGGATGTGGTAATTGCTACGTAAATTTAACCTAAATGGCATACTTTCTAAACTACAACGTTTTTTACCGCAAATATTTTAATAACGGTAAACCTCAAAACAAGACACACAGCAACAGTACAAGCGATTTACGGCCTCCAAAGGCGAATTCCCGTAAGATTTTTGGTTCAACTTCCACCCCCGAAACTAATCCCCTAATTTATGCAACCTTACCCCTGCTACCCCGTTCCGTACGGTTTCCCGTCTGGTGATGTAATAACCGAGCTCCCTGTACAGGGTCTGGAAATCCGTATATTTCATCTTTCTCTCTGGCCGAATTGTCGACCTCGGCGATAGACCCATGTTGATTTTCTCTCCTTCTGTTCTCTATCTCTGTTCTTCGTAAGCGATGAGCGCCCACCGTGCATCTATCCGAGTCCTATTTGCTAGTAGTCAAGGACGCGCAATCCTAATTGCAGCATGACGTTAATTTTAGCTGTCAAATTTACAATGCGAAAATGAATTTGAACTCATATTTGGATTCGTTACAGTACTCGTGACATTTGGCCGGCTGACTTGTATGAAGTCTCTAGAAAATTCTGACTATATAAAAACGAGCTTAATGAGTAACAAAAAACTTAGATTCAAGAATTCGTTATTATTGAAATTTGCTTGAAGAAATTGCAATAACTTATCCTACTATAGCATGATCTCTAGTATGATCTGATGAACAACTGACACTTTTGTATGTGGATACAAAGGGCATCTATTTTCAACAATAAAATATAACAAATATTAAACTGACTGCAGTGGGGGCTAAATGAAAGATCTTCATTTTGATAGCAAGTGTAATAGAGACATGTGTCCGTAAGTCACTGGTAAAACAACATTAACATCTTATGGCGTAATTAAGCGGCCTTAGAACAAAAATCTTAAAGCATTTTATTTTGTCTCTAAAATATGCCAACCACATTTAACCAAATCTGTATTCTTATACTTTCCGAAATAACAATACCGTTTCTGTTGAGTGTCACCCCGTATATTGTGTGTTATGTGGTTAATAATATTTCCCTTAACAAAATAATTAAAAGATGCACTGAGTTTATCTGGTTTGATTTTCCCACGACAGCGTATATAAAACAGTTAATTTTATTTTTGTTTATATTTATCAGTTGATAAATTTAAAGCTAAACCATATTTTCAAAATTTATCATCACTTCTTACGGATCAAACCCCCTTTACATGCATGACCAAATTTCACGAATTTCGATCAATAACTAAGAAAGTTATAGACGATTTAGTCGATCGGTGGCACCGTGCATTGGTCAATGAATGCGCGTAAGTTGGGGTGAAAATGAAAATCGTTTTCGTGAACAGCTCCGCTCTCCTATCTTTTGCCAATGAGAGTCGACAAAGTCCGGCGATAGAGTTGGGGATAAAATGGGCTACGGACCTGTCTATCTTAGGTGCTAATTAATTTCCTATTACGTTTGTCGCACGTCGTATGGGAGACGTGAATTATCAAAGCGCGCGGGCCCGCTTAAGGCAGAGAATATGATTCCTTGTCTGTCGTACGCACGTATGATCAGTTCGTTTATCGCAAGTAGATTCAGAACTAGCGGACCGATTTTAAAAATTCTTCGCCGTTTTATGAAAGCGCGTATAGTTTCTTTTAAATGTTGTGTTTCTATCGTCACGCCAATAAGCCAGACGAAAAGGTGACGATAATGTTAGGAAAGCGCTTCGTCTATCGCACGCTCACTATGTAGTTTTTTTCTTTAGTTTATTGCACGTCGCATTGTCTGATGTGAAATCCAAAACTACTGGACAGACTAGGTGACTCATTTTCTGGCTCGTGTAGGTAACTTATTGTGGACCTTTTAGCAATACCGAGAATGGCGTAAGATTGTTTTTTTTTTACTAGAATACCAGTGCGTGGAGGTGTTGGAAGAGGATGGATTGATTTTTTTTAATCTGATATGATCTTTTTAAACTATTGGTAATTCTTCTCGCAATAGTCAAGTAATTAAGATAGGGGATTGTTATAGGCGGCAGATAGAATTTCTTTAATAGATAAGTTATTTATTTTTTAGCAATGAGGAAGAAGCAGATTTATTTGTTTTTTAAATACGAAAATAATGTTTTAGCAAGAATAAAGTTTTTTGTCGACTAATTATGGATTTTCTGATATATAATAAAGTCTTTGTTTGCAATTATATTAAATAAAATGGATTAATCAAAATGCTTTTTTAATTACATATTAGCTTTGTGTCAATCAATTTAATGGGATGAGTGAAGATTTTTTTTAATGATGATATTTTTTGACAAAGCTTGTACGAATAGGTTTATCACACAGGTTGTCAAATCTAGTTGTGGGGACTGACCTGTTTATGTAAACAAATATACTAAGTACGGAAAATACAATGTGCACTAAAAAAAATTTTGGTAAAATTCCGGTACGATTTTGGGGAAATTTTGTGCCCTTAAAACCGCATAGGTACTTCGTTTTTAGAAGTAATATTTCTAACTGTAAGTGATTTTTCGAAGGATTTTTCATGTAACCTGGAATATTCATAGTAAAATTCCGAAATGTGGGTAACTCTTCCAAGATTTATTCATATAGTCTTGAATACTCACAAGTAAAATTTCTAAGATAGTGATAATTTCCACAGAAGTTTTATTTGTTTAAAAGTAAAATTACAAAGAAAAGTTCAGTATTTCTGATTTTTTTTTTTCCTAACAGAAAGGAAAATATCGTCGAAATGAAAATGCTCTGGTAGAATGTAGTTAATTAGAATTTAATGCATAAAGGACAAACAAAATATGAAAATTTCTAATGCTTACCCAAAACCACTGCACATCAGTTACCCGTTGACTCTTCACATTGGCGGTTAATTTGCAAAAACCAAAAGCCACCGCATGAAATCGGGCAACTGTTGTGGTAACTGTTCCTAAAAAATATTTATCTGGCAAGTAGTAGGTAAATATTTGATAACTATGTCTGCCATGTAGAAAACTTATATCGAGTATGGAAAGGAAAGTGTATGGTTTGTGCAGTGAAATAGAAGAACCGCCATCTTCACGGCAATTTCTGTACTTGTAGAATATGTTTAACATATTTGTTACTATAGGCTAGAAAACTTTGCTATTATATGTTTAGAACGTCATGACGTGATGATTTAGTTTTGTAATGCAATGTTGACGTAAATCTAGTACTACTTTATCTGTAACTGTACCGACTTTGTATAAAATAAGTAGTTTCTTTAAGAAAATCATAGTAATCTGATATCATACATCCAAAAAATATTTTTTTGCTGTTAAGGTGATTTATTTGAATAAATGATATTACTTTTAACTGTAATTTTCCAAATTGTAAGAAATTTTAAGTTTTTCCTGAGAGATATTAATATTTTTCTTAGTAATATTACAATGTTAGAGATTTTTTCTAAGAAACACAAATTTTCCTGTAATATTCACGTAAAATACTTGTATTAAGGGAAAATTTCTAACATTTCGATATTTTCCTTAAGTTTCTGTATATTTACCCCCATTCAGTGCGGAAAATTATGAAAAAAATCAATTTTTACCAAAAAATGTGTGGTGTTAAGAGGATAATGAGAAGGGCTGACCCGGAAATTAAATAATAATAATAATAATAATAATAATAATAATAATAATAATAATAATATAATAATAATAAACATGTCAATCAAATCAAAACTTGCTCATGGATCAATTGATTCCTCTAACCTTTCATCTTTTCGTGAATATCCATGTCCCTTGTCCACTAGCACGATTTTTTTGCTACATTTGTTGGCTATTTCTAATCTGTAGGTATAAACATTCACCTATACATATCGTATGCTGAGACTATTAAGAAAATCCACTTTGTCGCTTTCACTATGTTTTTACCTAACTTTATCTCTACCTTTACTAATGTATTTCATTTAACTGCGTAAAGATATCAAGGCAACGTTTACTAAATATTCTGCGTAAAGAATTTTCAAACACGTCGCTCTTGAAGATTATCTGATTTGCTTCCATGCCGATTTCACGGACGAAACTCCCCGGCTTGACGCTTAGAAAAAAGAAAAAAAGCGAAACGTGAAAAGAATACTTCAGACGTTCCTCCCCATTTTTATCTCTCCACTTCAATCACCATTTTATGCCGCGACGTAGACAGTTTCAATCTTTTAAAAACCTCATTTGCATGCGTCCGTCGCGGTCGACGCACCGCGTCGGCTCCTCTTATCTCTCCAGATCTTTTCCCGCCGAGGTGGGGTTCCTATACATCGTTGTTTTCGAGGTCAACTTATATGTATTTATCCGCGTTTTTAAGATTTCCCTTTTTCTTTTTCTTCTGTCGAAGATTCGTCGACATTTCAGAAAGGATAATGACGTAGAAACGATAAATAAAATATGAGAGCGGCCTGTATTAGTCGCCTTTGAATTTTCGTCACAAAAGATCTCGCCTTTGTAGTAGCATCATCGCGAGCAATTACGCTGCAAAGTGAAGTGATTTTTTTTTTATTCGTGTTGCAACATTCTTTGTATTCTTTGATCGTACTAGTTCTTACAAGGTCATCTAATTTTTAACACAATTGAATGTGGATTATTTAATTTCGCTGGCACAATATTCTGATTCATACGTCCATAACGAAGAAATCAGAAGCACCGAGGTTTCAACGTAACTATAAAACTTAAAATGATCGCCAATATTGACTCCAACAAAAACTAAATACTTGGGAAAGTGTACACCCAAGTAATAATCCCACTCTTTATCAACAATTTTTTTTTAAATTTTTTATTTGAAAAAAAAAGTTTCAAGTCACTAGGGATTTACAGGTTTTTTGTTTGTGAGATTAGGTATCTTTAAAGGATAAGAAGTTCGGAAAATTGTGTATGTTTTAAATTTTAGTTTTGAACCAATAAAAAATTAATTAGCGGTTTGACGTTCACCTATTGTACAATCTGTTAGCGTATTTTGGCGCATAACTTTATCACTAAATATGTGAATTGGTCATAGAATTTGCTATTTTTGCGTTGTGGTCATTTCTAGTACTGCTTTAATCAAAGTAATTCAATACTAAAAAACATCCGGTTTGGTCATGAGAATTCGTGAACATACTCTAAACTTCGTTCACAAGCGAAAAAAAGCGATTTTAATGGTTTACCTTCTTTTATTATTAGGTTGATATTTGACGTTAAGATTGAATAATATATACTATATTATTAGACAATTCGTAATGGCAAAACAGCCGCGCAAAATTGTACAGTTATTTGATGCAACAGATAAAAAGTTATACTCGTTATCCGAATACATTTCCACATATCGTTCAAAATATAATGGTTGTTTGTAGTGTTTTTCCCTATGTGTTAGCGCTGCCGACGCAGTCTTTGCAATTTGTACACTTGCATTGTCCATATCATTGAAAAGGACAAGAAAATCGTCATCATCATCTTTTTACTGTAATGTAAGCAGCAGAACTATTTGCTCCAGATTCAGATTCATATTTGTGATTTCTGAGGTTAGGATGGGATAATAATAATAATAATAATAATAATAATAATAATAATAATAATAATAATAGCGTTTATTCTCCAACAGAACAAGATTCCAATAATAGGAGAAAATAACAAAAATAAAATAGCATTAGTGTGCATGCAATAATACATTTGAAACAACAAAAAAAAAATTACAAAAATTAAAAAGCCAATAATCAAAAACAAAAACAAAAGCCAACTAATACTACATAACAAACTATAAATAAATCACAAATGAATACATCAAAAACTGAAAGAAACAAAATTATAGCGTATGAAATATTAAAAAAAAAAAAAAAGTAATTATTATACATTTGAATGGAACGGGTCACTATATAATAAGTTGGCGTTCTGTACATATGGCTAGCGGGCCTTGTTAAGAATTATTGCGTGACTCTAATAGTGGAAATGTAGACGCATGATTAGAAATTATAGTTAGCGACACTAGGCAAAGATATATGTTGACCTTAAAAGCGAAGGTGAATCAACACTGCCATTTATTAATTTTAAAAGAAATTTGGCGCTGGCTTTCATCTCTTCTCTGAGAAAGAGGACGGAGTCATGCCTATGCAGCAAGAGGGTGTATCTGTCCCACGAGCGGGATAAATGCCATCAAGTTTAAACGAATAGTATTTTAGAAATCGTTCTGAACTCGCTCGATGAGCAGCTGTGGTAAAGAGTGCGGATACCAAACAATAGAGCTATACTCTAACTTGTGACAGCACAAATGCATAAAATAAACACTTTGATTGTTAAAAATGTTAGAGAATCTCTACAAGACCGTATAATGAAACCTAGAGAGGCAGAAGCAGACGAACACAATGAAGTGATGTGAGGGGAGAAAGTTAAGTATTGATGGGATGATTAGAATACTGACACACACAGCCACCAACATAGAACTCCGTTTTGGCGTTATGTTAGTGACCATGTTTATATCAAACGTCAACATTTTTTTTTGACGTGAACGTGTCGTTACCAAATGTTGTCATCATTGACCGAATAGTCCACCGCCAAAAAACGCTATGTGTCTCCGTTGTCAATTGATGTGTCAAATTGTCAATTATGAGTTTGATTGGAATTATGTTTATAGTCCGTGTTGGCTTTATCATCCCTAAAATCTAGATTAGTTGGAAAAATGTCCTATAAACCTAATATCATTAATAGATGGTAAATTTTGGTAAGTAACTGTTTCAAATTCAGGATCTAATGTAAATTGTCTGTGTAAAATGACCTATTTGATTTGTATAAATCCTATAACGACAATAGTATTATAAAACTTACGTCAGCATTTTTACAAACTATTTCCCTAATACTTAATAATTGTCCAAGGTATTGTAATATCACGCAATTATTAAATAACCATAGCAAATGTCACTTAAATATTAACCAAAAACCATTAAATGATACCTGACATATGTGACACTGGGCGAACCCAAAAATCCTCAGTTTTTATTAGCAAACCAGTTGTGACGTCTTAGGATATAATTTGAAATTTGTCAATTTTTGAATTGGTTTCACTCACAAATATGAAACCTAAATGTTGGATTGCTTTAGGTATTCGTCATCGTATAACACAAAAATAAAATACAGTAAGTCGTTTTTTGTGTAACTTGTTGAAGGACCCGACCCTATTATTGCACTGCAAATTTTCGCCAAACTATGATAGGTCTGCCGACTGGTCACTGTAGACTAAATAGGCATATGTGCAACATAGGCCCAGCAGATAACGCAACCTGCAGATTCTACCAAGAACAGCAAGAAATACCAGTTCATGTGCTGTGCCAATTTGAAGACTTGCAGAGGACAAGGTTTCTAATAATAGGCGTGGAGAACTTCACAATTAGCAGCTATACAAAGAAGCCGCTCTCAAAGATGATAGGCCTAATACCTATTTTTCTCTAGGAAAAAAGGGGATCACAATAGATCTGAAAAGATCGCGGTGAAACAGGTCGATAAGCCACCTCAATCCTAATCTAATATAATCTACGATGTAGAAACGAAAATTAAAATCTATGACACGATTTAAACATACTAATTATATAATATTATTTGTCTGATAGAAAACAAACCATCTATCTACAATCTAGAAGAAAAATGTCTCGCAGAAATTGTATAAATTTGAAGGTTGTTCATTTTAGAAGTTTACTAGAATAACTTAATGTTTTAATGTATCTTATTTGTCTGTAAAATATTTCTCTATTTAAATGCTTTGTATCTTTTGTAAATTTTCCGATATAGTAATACTGTTTTCGTTAAAAGTACCACCCTGTATTAGGCGTGAAATGCTTTAATAATTTTCTTTACAATATTCCTTAAACTAACAAAAAATGAAATAAGTCAATATAGTTTGACGTTCATATGATCAGTATGGACAAAAATGTATTCTTTGTTAATGTTTATCACCCAATAAATATAAACTTAAATCATATTTTCAAAATTCGATTACGCAGTCTTAAGTAGCATACCTTTCTTGACATGTACACCAAATTTCATCAATAAAGATCAATAAATAAAAAAGTTATAGACGATTTAGTAGATCGGTGCGTCGTGCATCGGTCAATGGTATGCGGATCAAGTTGGGGTGAAAAGCGTTTTCGTGAACAGGACTCCGCTGTCCTATCTTTTGAGCAATGAGAGCGACAAAGTCGGGACGATAGAGTGGGGATAAAATGGGCTACGACCTTGTCTATCATGCGCGCTGCTATGTAATTTTCCGATTGCGTTTGTTGCACGTTGTATGGGAGACGTGAATTACGAAGCGCGCGGGGCCAGTTTAAGACAAGGAAGATCCTTCCTTGTCTGGCGTACGCTCCTTATGGCCAGTTTGTATATCGCAAGTGGATTCAGAACTAGTGGACCGATTTTAAAAATTCTTTCGCCTTTATAAAACAGGCGGTTTTTTTTTTTTTAATATTGAAATTATTTTTCATAAAGGGGTTACAGAACAATTTTTTTTCCAAATACTAATAATGACAGGGGAATACAATGTTGTTTGATGAAAATCTAAGATTCAGTTTGAGAGCGATGCTAGTAGATATAATAATAAATATATATGAGTAAATTGAAACGTTCCTTTATCAATTATTTTTATTACCTTTATAATATTTTTGAAGGACACTAGGAGTTGTGGAAGAAAAAATATATGCGGTTCTTATATGTTTGAAGGTTTGTCTATAAATCCCATTAACAACAATATGTAAATCTTGACAGATATCAAGGATGTCGACAGATGTAATTATCACTGCTGTATTGTCAAACAGATGCACTTCCTAACATTAGCGCATATTGTTGTACTAATACTATCTGACATTTTTAAAAGACCTTGGGAGTTGTGGGAGAAAAAATATATGCGGTTTTCATAGGTTTGGAGGTTTGTTTATAGATTTCAATAACCACAATAGGTAAATCTTGAAGGATGTTTAAGATATGGGTAGATATAATTATTATTACTGCTATGCTTCAAATCGATGCACATTGCACATCCTAGCGTTAGCGAAAATTTAGGAATAAATAACGTCAAACACAGTTTACTGTGTGAACCAATCAATTAAATCGTCTATAACTTTCTCATTTGTTGATCTAGATTCATGAAATTTGGTATGCATGGTCAAGGAAGGTATGCTGCCTAAGAGTGCGTAATTAAATTTTGAAAATACGATCTAACTTTATATTTATTGGGTGATAAACATGAACAAAGAGAAAATTTATGTATTTTGTTCATACTGATCATATTGAAGGAAAATTTGTTAATATTTGTTATCTGTAAAAAGTTTAGTAATTTTTGCTTTGCTATCAATTATGGTATAGGTACTCTATAGGTTGTTATTCCCACATAGAATATATTATTGTTTGGGGTACACATGACATAACTTATGTATATTAATTATAGTATATATTATTATCTGTCTGATAAGAAGACAAACCGTTTATTTACATTCTGGAGGAAAAACTTTGCCCAGAAATTTTATAAGTTTGAAAGTTGTTCATTTTAGAAGTTTACTAGAATAACTTAATGGTTTAATGTATTTTATTTATTTGTAGAACACGTTACCTTTTCTCCATTTAAATCGCAGTGTATTTTTTCTATATTTTCTGATATAGTAATTTCTTTTTTTCTATTAAAAGTATATACATAGTTTGGCAAAACATTATTTGGATGTATGCACATCTTTTACCAGACATTAATTTTTGTTAGAGTCAATATTGACGATAATTTTAAGTCTTATGCAAACTTCTATACACTGACAAGCACAAGATTTTAAATTCAGTTTCGAAGAAGACATATTACATTGATTAAGTTGGCCTTTTCAAACCCCTACATCTTCCCTCGTTTCTCAACAATTCCTCTCCTTACCCGGAGTCATCGTGAGCGATAAAATTACCACCATCGCTTTCCTAAAGAAAAGAAGACCCCGAGGTGAAAGGTCTAAGAATACACCGACGATAATATTTCTTCCAATGTAAACAATCGACTCGGAGGCTATAGCAATTTCTCTCCGCATTCCTTTTCAACGGTGACGTTCTCTTTTGGTCGCGTATTCCACGATTTATGGTCGGTGTTCAGTTGTCGAGAATTAAAGAAAAACGGCTAAAGACGGAATTAAAGATTGAACTGCGTTGGGACACAATTGTAAATCGGTAAAATACAAGCGACTGGTGAAGTTTATAACGTGATGTGCATTGACGGATCGCTGGGAAAGTTAGTTAAGAGAATAAAAGGTTTTCCATGAAAGGGGTGAAGGATTCACGATTAGAAATTTAGTTTTATGTGTTACTCAATTGCTGATTGTTCTGTTAATGTTATTGTATAGACTTCGACACGAATGGAAGGTGCTGTACTAGTATTTGGGAATATCATAGAACTTAACTGAAGGATATTAAAATTTTCGACTAAGATATATACAAAAAACATAGCTACTTATATAATATTCTTCCGTCATTTTATTATCTTGAGAATTAATTAAGGCAGGGAAATATGAATTCCAAATTAATCCTTGTCAAGTTGTCAAATGGCTCAATAATGTAAAAATATACATTATTAAAATCCTTTATCATACTCTATACATTAAAGAAGTGCTGCCATCCGGTGGCGACTCGTGACAATATTGAGTGGTGGGGGCCATGTGTTCGAAACCGTGCCCCTTCACTTCGATACATTTTATTATCCGCAATTGGAATGCTATTCAACGATACAGAACCGTACTTTATTCAGTACTTGACTAGCTACCCATTTAGATTATTAATTATTAAATCCAATACAAATTAGTTAGTGTTGAATATTTGATCAGTAATGGAGGTTATGGAGGGTATGATAAAGTAAAGTTCTTCGTTGTTGAATGGCTTTTTGAAATATTATTTAATGTTAAAATAAAAAAAAACACAAATTCATGTTTGCTTGCTTCTCTTTTTTGTGTATTTTTTCTAGACGTTCACAATGATGTTTCTTGCGATTACAGCGCAATCTGTTACGAATCGAAAAAAATATTTCAAACAAAAACTACATACTTGATGGCGTAGAATCCGAATCTGCAATACAAAATGGGGTTCCATTTAAGATTTCAAAGTTGTCCCCCCCCCCTTCCCACTCTGGGGGGGGGGGGGGGGGGGAGGTGGGGATCGAATTCGGCACCATTCAGTAAGCCCCCTACATTATAACAAATCTTATTAAGATCTTTTTTTAATTTGATGCAGTGCTTTAGAGATATTCCGTTGTCTCAAGATAAAAAAACTCGCCCAGTATACTTAAGCAAATGGTTTATTTTTTACTTATAACACTATTATGATAATTTTTTCAGGAATAACTCCCTTATTATTAATAAACATAATAATTAGATAAAAAAATCTTTGCGATGAAGTATTAAATTCAATTAAAATAATGATTCCGTTCAGAGGAAATTTGATTTTTTTTTTACTAAAATCAAATATTTCCTTAAGGTTTTCGGATTTAATGAAATACATATTCGTTAAGAAATGGGGGCGTACGCATATTTCAATTCAAAAGTAAATGATATTACTGTAGAACGAAAGAATTTGCTTAAAAATAACATATTTGCTTTAAGTAATATTTTCTATCAGCGCATTTTAAAATTTGTATGTTTATACCTACTACCTTTAAATTCAACTCGAGCTGGCTCACCTGCAATAACTCAATCATTAGTTGCCTTAAGCGTCTGTTTTCTATATGCGAAGTTCTAACGTCCAACCAACGATGCAACATAAACTTTCCCACCGCATAACGCGTGTATTTACAACCTTTGTTATCTTAGCGTCGATTGCATAGAACAACAATGTGCCATGCAGGAATTGTATGGAAACAAATAGTCCCTACACAAATATGTATGTTTGAAGTTTGAAGTTGAACGTATTGTTTGTATACACATAATGAGCAAAACTAAACACGAATAACGTTTCGGTTTTTTTTTATCTGTTGTGCCTGATGTTAAGTATATTTCGGTGGATGTAGATGTATTAGCATGCCAGAATTAGTAAGTTTGAATGCTATATATAGTTATTACATACTTATAGCGGCGAAGTCTAAGATGTTAACCGCAGTTGTGAATGAAACATGAAACGTACGGAAGTAATTCCACAAGATCACGGTTCAACAGCCCGGAAAAAACTTTTTACCTCTAATAGTAGGTGTATTGGTTGACACGATTAACTATTTCAACTAGGTTAACTAAAACTTCTTCCACGAACTCTTCAGAAATCCTCCAATAGGTAGGGGAAGGTGGGGCAAGATGGGAACATTAAGCTTTAGAACACTGCATCAGGATTGCAAATTGATATACAAGGTTCTAAATACGCTTGTTGTAATCTTTAAACATTTATCTGCTGATGGATGAATTTACAATTTTTCGATGGGTACCCTTGATGTTGTGAGAAAAATTTGAAAAGAAATGTGTAAATACACCATCTTGCCCCACCATGGGGGCAAGATGGGGTTCCAGGTGAGTTAAGAATGGGTCGTACCATAAATCTAGGTAATAGGTAAAAAAAAATAGATTCTTAAAATATTCTTAAAAGCATGCAGGAACAAGGCTTAAACTCTTTAAAGCGGAACTACTTAAAATAAAAAAAATACAATACCGATAAGAATATTAAACTTAATCTTCACAATTGAGACAATAGAAGACGAACTCATCCACGTTATTCGCCCAGCATCCATGTACCCAACCTCGCCATCCATGGCATTGTATCAATACTTCCCCTTACAATACTAACATTGAGCGTCATCATCCTCAACAGAAGAACTTGAGTATTTCCTTGACGTTTTCTAAAAATCTATTTCTTTGCTTTCCTTACAAAATTCGGTTTCTTGATCTCTTCTGTTTTCTTCTTTGTCATTTTTTTTTCCTTTAACTCTCCCTCAGCACTTCTAGTTGCCTTAGGGATTCTCCAGACTTCTATTTTCTTGTAGCAGATTTTAATACGTAGTGCTTGTAAGGATTGTTGTCTTTCCCTTGTTACGCTTTGATTGAACCTGTACTTTATTCCTAACATGAGAAATAGGCATTATGTCTTCGAGAAAGCATAATGGCATATCCAGTCATAACGGAGCAGACTGAAGAGTGATGTCCCCATGTTGCCCCATACCAAGCCCCATCTTGCCTCTTTGAGACATTTTCTGGTTATGTTATAATAACATATTAAATATTTGAAATAAACAAATAACACACTATAGAAAATACATGCAATACATGTCAATTAATAAGCACAAAAAAGTGTAGTTGTAAATAATTTACTTATACTTCCGATACTGGCCGTTGAACTCACAATCAAAATAATTACCAAATTCTGGAAATTGCAAAGTTCACGCACAAACAGCAATAACTTTGTTATTACGACTAGTAAAGTTTCCTACATTACAACAAACATAAAACAGCACTTGTCAATATTAGGGCTGCTATTATTTGACAGATGCTTACTGCCGTTTCGTAGATAAGACGATGTTCCCAGCATGCCGCGTGGCCCCATCTTGCCCCACCCTCCCCTACATAGTTCCTAAAATAACTTCAAATTTGTGAACATAATATAGTTTTTCGATTGTATCGATAACATTCGTACATTTTCCATGTCCTATTAAGTTTCTACTAGTGATAGTCTCTGTGCTAAAGCTTATTGGTTGCTTCAACCATTCAATTACATTTTAGGAGAATAAACTGGTTTAATACGTAGATCATTTTTTTTTTAGTTACTGAAAAGACAATTATTTTGTTATTCAACTAATAACGTTTATTACCGGTTTAAAATACTTTAATTAATATTGAAATAAATAATCAAAAATACTAAATGATGGTAAAATTTCAGAATATGTTATACGTCAAATTAATCGTTAAAACCAAATAATAATTGATTTGTGGTATATCTGGTTGCCTACTCGCCAGTTACCAATGCATTGACAATTTGTTTTTTAACTTTATACATAGGTAAATCGTATGTGTAATAGAAAAAAAAAGAACCCGCTATATGCTGGATTACATCAGGAGACATATTTTTCTATAATTTAGTCACACGCATCACCAATTAAAAATCGTAGATACTTGAAAGCACTAACCAAAGAGGTGCTTGCGAAAATAATTACATCTCATTCAGACAGAACCAGGACTATCTCCTCGTTTTGCCTGCGTTCCGTAATTCAAACGTTGGCCGCTATTCTGATTCCATCTTAATTATTTGGGATTTAATTACGAACGCTGTCGGCGCACTAGATTTCCTATATTTTTGTCGCGTTGTTCGCTAGAGACGGAGCTGGGATATCCTCATTTAGGAAAACAAAAAGGTTAGTAGTCGAATTCCGCTTCATCAGAGTCGTCGAATGAATACTGTGGTGTGTATTATTAGAAATCGTCAAAGTGGATTTAAGTTTGGGAATTTCTCGCCTTAGTCGTCAGATCTATTACACGAATTTCAACAGTTTTAAGCAATTTGAAGTCATAACAGCGGCGGTGAATGAAATAATGAAGACGATTAAACACTAAAAATGCAATTTGATTAATTGTCCGACTTTCGAATGGAAATTATCGTCTCATTAGTTAATGTTAATGTAATAATCAAATTCGGAAATGATGAAATCATTTTCTTCTGGAATTTCTTTCCGTGTAATTAAGAATTCATTTTCGCGACATTTTCCTGATTCCCTGTCCTACCTACGTACATCATTTAAACGTCCCAGAATATGGAATTAAATTATATATCTTGTGCTGTCATCCAATTTAAACGAGACGTCAGATCAGATCCCTCGAATATATTATTTTCGTCGGTGAATTGCAAATATATCATTTGTTTCGTCGACTGTCCCCATGGAAACTGTCATATGCCAATCTCCCTACGCGCCACCCCCCACCCTGTTATTGAAATCTCCCGCGATATTATTCGACTGTCAGTCGAACGTATTACGAACAGATAACGCCCTTTAGATATCGCTATTATGTTTGATTGCTCCTATCTTTTACTTCATACTCCTGCTTGCGGGTAAAGCAAAATTTCTAATTAGTATTTAAACTATCAAAATTGTTTGTTAATGTTGTTCTGGTGCAAAATTACATAATATACAATCCAGTGTTACAATTCACACACCAAATTTATTTATATAGACGGCAATGATTTACTATCAGAATATTTGTTTTCCATCTTTTATTAACTGCTGTTACCTTTTGATGTAAAAATATTTGTATACAATAAATAAATGTGTCCGAAACATTGTAGTTTTATATTTTTTCTAAGTTAAAGTGGTTAATTACTGAGTCAGTCTTTAATTGTGCAAAGTCTTCAAAGTTTATCTTTCGGACAATGGCTGGATTCTGGATTCTGGATTGTTGATTCGGAAGGGTGGCTAGCCACGCGCACTTAGGTCACTCTAACCGTGTCCATTATGCTACCTAACCTAGGCGGAGTCACTCAACCGCAGCCTACTCGAACCAATCCAAGCGAAGAATGAATTCGAGCAGTGTAGCATGTGAAGTGTCGTCAAAGCTGGCCTTACTGGACCAAAACTCCTCCAGGATGGAACCTCTAAGTTGGGCAAGTGCCGGACAATCACATAAGATGTGCTTCAGTGTCTCGTCCTCTAGGTAATATGCACGGTAGAGTGGGCTGCTAGTCAGTCCTATGCGGTTATTAAATTTGCAGTGGCTAGTCAATAGCCTTACAACTTGACGTAGTTTACTGCGAGAGAGCTGCAGACAGTATCTTGCGTGTGCTAGCAGGTGGTTATGGATGCCCACCTTTCCTCGTGTAGAGTAGTGGTCCATTGATTTATTAGGGTGTTGAGTGTGGCCGAAGAAATGGTAAGAACAGGCTCCGGTCCCATGTAAGGAGAACACGAACCCTGTCTCGCCAACCCCAGATTACTTTTATGACCTTTAACCCATCTGAGTATCAAGTCATTATCAATAAGGATCGCTTCCAAAACATTGTGACTCTGAAGTACTAGACCTGAAGCGATCTTCTAACTGCTGAGGGTTTTAAGGGCAGCTTGGCTATCACTGTAAAGGACAATACGTCGTTCCTTAATGCCCTTTGCTAAAATTTCTTCGACACCATGCAGGATCGCCAAAACCTTAGCTTGGAAAACCGTAGCGAACCTACCTAGTGCCAACTCTAAGTTGGGCTTAAGATCTGGAGAGAAAACTCCCGCATCTGTTCCTGTTTTTGTCTTTAATCCGTCTGTATAGACGACAATCGAAAGCAGTGATGCGACGCAGGGCCCGACATGAACGCAGTAGTGTATGCCGAAAGCAAACACGGGAGGCACACAGTCCTTCACGGCACCAAGAAGAGGCGCTTTAGCGACGTCCTCGTGGATGATGCTCACGTACGACTTTGAAAATGTTTTAAAATGGGAAATAATCGTGACTAACCTTGCAGTCCAAAAATTCAGAATTCTAAGTTTTTTCTAACCAAAATTAGACAAACAAACAAAGAAAAAAGGAAGCCACAAATGAAAGGGGGGACACTAATTTACCAGGAACTCTTCGATGCTATATAGTTCTTGATTGATAAGCATTTCCTTTACTTTCTTTTTAAAATGGTTGATTGGAAGCTCTTTAAGATTCTTTGGTACTTTAATATATAATTTGCTTCCCCAATATTTTACTGCTTGTTGGGAGCAAGTAAGACGGTGATAAGGCAATCTCAATTCATCGCGTTTTCTAGGTTTGTAGTGGTGAATGTCTTTGTTTAAAGGAAATGCATCTTTATTTTGGTGTACATATGCAACTGTATGTAACACAAATGTAGACGCCAAAGTAAGTATGTTTAATTTTTTGAAATGAGTTCTGCAGCTATCCCTCATATCCAAGCCGCAACGATTTCTTATCGCCTTCTTTTGCAGAATGAAGTGATGAATGTTGGCAAAATATGCTACCTTTGCTGCTCGATGATTAGCTACTTGCGGCAGCCGTTTTATGGCGAATAGGGCGGACGACAGTCTTGTTGCCAATCCTTCTATGTGTCCATGTCATTTGAGGCTTTGATCTGTAGTAATACCCAGGAACTTTATTGTAGCTGGTTGACTGCTGCGGGGACAAAAGTTGAGATGTTGTGTTTTTGCCACGTTTAGTTTAAGTTTATTCGCCTCAAACCAGTCTCTGGCATCGTTGAGGGCTCTTAGGCTTTTTTGTGCGAGTGTTGTTTGATCCACCGCAGTTACTAGGAAGGATGTGTCATCGGCATACAAGCATGAATGACTAATGAACGACTACCGTGAGAAAACAGGTGCTTACAGACTCAAAATCTGTTACCATAAAAGTTATGCAAATATAGAATAGATTTATGAGAAAATGTAACTTAAAAATTTGCCCAGAATAAACTTATACTAATTTAACCTATGGGACACATAGATTTGCACAGGATTCCATACAATCTGTACAAATATGTAGTGCATAATTCAGAAACTTGTAGAAACCTGTACACAATATTTATCTAGCTATAACTGTAGTCAATCACCCAACTTTATGAATTTTTTGTAAGGTATAGATTTATAAATTAACTTTATTGTTTACAGCTTCTCGTTCGGAATCTGACCATAAATCTCTATTATTATTAAATATTCCTCATATATCCTTGATAATGCACGAATACCAATTTACCACATATTTCTGATATAGGAAAGCAAAAATACATGTAGAACGCTTGTATGGGTACAGAATAATAGACACGTTCGCAATCTCAATAGAATTCACTAGTATCATAACTATTTATTATTATTAAATATTCCTAATATATGCTTGATGATGCGCGAATACCAAGTTACCACCTATTTTTGATATAGGCACACAAAAATACATGTAGGACGCTTGTATGGGTACAGAATAATAGACACGTTCGCAATCTCAATAGAATTCGATGAGACAGCGGGGTCCCATCCGCTATCGACGGCCACAGGGTCCGCCGGCCGCGTCCACGCGCGGGCCATCCTCGTCGTCAAAGCTCGTTCCCCGCTCTCGTATTCGCGACTAGGTCGATACGGGGCAGCCGAGACTGCGCGTCGATGCCCTGGCGGTACACGCGGAAAGGTTACTTCCACCAGATGCGCCTCGCTACGCAATGGCAGCGATTCGCTTCAGTTCAACGCCGACCGTTGACGTCATTATGTGCCCGGTCTCATAAGTTCTCTAACGTTTCTGAAACTAAAACAGTAGATACACATTGTCGTTGTAAATAGAATCGAATCAGAAACGGCATCTTTTTTCTTTCTATATATACTAAGCGTCAATCGCGAACATTGACTGTGTTTTTATCATTAATAGTCGATAACTACTATCCTTTTAACACGATTAGGTACCGCTAGTTGTACGACACTTCAATTATAGCTAGAGCAAACGTAAGTAATCATAATATTTAACTAGTGATATGATGGAATTGTTTACATTCCCAATTTGATATCTGCGCATTTTATCGGATTTCTAATTCATGCACGATTAGACTTTCTTACGTAATAGATTCAACAGTATTCTGATGGAGAGCGGGAAATCTAATTATACATATATAGAGTATGTATACAATATACATATGTCTTATGTCCCATATAGTCACTTGCACTTTAATTATATACACTGCAAATAAACCCAACAGAAAATTCATGTTTAAATTATTTCGATATTATCATCATTCTTTCTAAGATTTCCTTAATTAGGCAAATCTTTAAAAAAAATTCGCTTAAATAGTTTGTACTATTTTATTTCTGTGACAAAATGGATCATGTATACATATACCTGTCTGTAGTGTGATCCATTTGAAAGTGAAACTTTTTTTTTCAAAATTGTAGTGCATGAGAAACTGCACTTTTGAACAAAGTTCCACATTTTTTTTTTAATATAGAAAACCAACGCATACTATTTCTCATGTCGTAAAATTCTTGACGATAGATTACTAGAATATGAGTTGATGATGTTTCGGCTGTTCGCAACAACGTTTCGGCAATGTTTGTACTGCCGCCACCAGGGTAGCCCTGGTAAGCGCTATGATGTGCCAATTGCATTGTTGATTGTTTGCGATGGAAATGTATTTAAACAATCCAACAGGCGATGGAAACAGCCCAAACATCAACTCATATTCAAAGTATACTGTGCGTTTGTGTATAGGGATGAAAATGTAAGAAATCATATTGCAATGGAGGTATTAAATAGAAATAATGTTAATGTTTAATGATACACGCTTACTACGCTCGGTGTAAGGTACTTTTTGTGTCTAAAACCGAATTTTTAGAAATTGTGACGCATTGGTGTGTTAAATATATATTAAACTATATGAATAAGGTTGAAGTGACTCAATTACCGACACTGATCTTCTATTATTGGAATATATCTGAAATTTTACTTGTTTTATTAAAACAAGAATTATATTTCGTTTGATTTGTCTATTTGTGCGCTTTGTAACGTTTCGGGACTAAAAATAATGTGCCCCTTCCTCAGACCTATTTAAAATTGAATTAAATTTGATAAAACATTTTAACCAAAAGTAATAATAAAAGCATACAGTGGCCTAAATGATACTAATACAATAAAATGGTGGTTTCATGATCATTGTTAAAATTAATTCTGCCATTTCTTAGTCATCATGTGTAAATAAGACAAAAATTTACAAACTCAATGGACACACTAAAATTGGTTGTGTAAATAAAATTAAAATAAAGGGTACAATTAGGTACAACATTTTAAAAGGCCGAAAACGAGTCTTAGCACACGCATCTCTTAGGATGGAGAGAAACTGCAAAACTTCCTTTTTTATGGTTAAAACAATTTTGACAGAAAGGTTTTAAAATCGAAAAGATATAAGGAGAAACCGTAAATCTTAATTTAAGTTATAATTTGATTTTAATATTATGTATTATACTTTTGTAATTATTAACTGTGTTGTGTGTTATTTGCCATGGTTTTCCCTTACTCCGTGGCCATTGATTTTATATAAGTATATTATATACAATCAGTGTCCTTGGCGAATGCTGGGAGATAACGAAAGTCGTTCCATGGGCGCATTTAATAATAACTGATAGCTGACCGATTTACAGTAGACTGGCGATTATGTAAACTAATCGCATTTTACATATTTCATCATTTCACAAAAGTAGTACTCATATGGTCGCGAGGCTGTATTATATTTTTGTTATTAATAATCATAGGGAAATTATCTAGTTAGAGTAGGAACATTAAAATTGTTATGGAACCATATAGTACTTAGAATACGTAGCCTCGTGTAGTACCTTTTTTTACGTGGAGCACGGGGTTGGGATGATTTGTAATATTTTAGTTTTCATAAATGAAGTGTTTGTTTTTTAGAATTTAAATTATTTTGTATTTTATTAAACTATATATAGATATATGACGGAAAACAAAAATGCAACTTAATTACCTAAAGATATACAGCGTGTTTCATTTAAAACAAAAATCACTTTTGTAAATAATGTCTATAAACCAAATTTGAAAAAGAGTGAAGCATTCCAGTTTATTCCTCATGAACAACCATATAAAATATATTTCCTCTATGGCATCGGACTAATAACGGTTGAAAGAAAATGGCTGATGATTTTGAAAACGCCTGATATATGGGGAACTAAACAAGTTAGCTTCAATCTCTTTAGATCACAAAGCCAAACTACAAAAAATAGACCGTAACCTTCTGCTTACTTTTCTTACATCTATTACCGTTTGTTCTATAAAAAACATCGAAATTTGTCCATACTGTACATATACATACATTGAGAAAAACAAATGTTCACTTGACCGTCCATCAGTTAATTGAAGGTATATTTCCTTTAAAAACGCCTTTTAACGTTAAATTTGCACCTAAAATGTCAATTTGACCTAACAAGTTTGTTTAGTTTGAAATTTTACTGCATTAATTTCATTATTTAGTGGTTTGGTAGCTCAATGCCCGATATTTAAAGCTACATTATACATTGTAATCACCTTTGCATTTCTCTCTGTTTTTTTTAAACAGGTCATAAGATTTAGTGATCTGGTCATTACCAGGATGAAAATGCTTGTAGTGTATGGTGTGCAACATGGTGCTAAAGTTTTCATTAATTAATTCTGAAATGAACCACTCTGTATAGTAAAAATATATATGCAATATATAAATTTTGAATATACAGGTTGATTTTGAAATACATAGATGACAAAATTTGACAGGAGATTAAAGCATGATAAACCAAATAAAAAAATTCTTCTTACACTTTTACGTCACTCTTACCGTTATCGAAAAAAAGGTAAATTTACAACTTACAATTATCCCACTAGTATGACGTTTCAGATTCAAGTATGTTCATTTTATAACAAGTGCTCAGAATGACCTCCAGTCATTCGACTCATTTTAAACAGTTGTTATGAATTCCAAAAAGAAACGATGTCACTTATAAGATGTAAATTTTTAAACTTTTTCTCAGTAACGTGCGAGTTACAAAAATGGTTATTAGAATTTTTTTTGCCTGGCATAGCCAGCCCCAAAACCCTTTCGGTTTTCTCCATATTTCAAAAACACCCTATATATTGTTGCGAAATGAATCAATAAATGAATATATCTTTCTCTCATTATCAATATATGTACACATATCTGTAAGAGTCGCAACATTACATTTGGCGTCCCAGTTTACTTTTTTAGACCAATTTCTACTGCACCAATTATAGATTTGTGCACTTTTAAAATTATGTTGTTTAAGAACTTCGCGCAGACGAGAGAGAATCTAAGTCTGCATACAGCGACTGCGTTGAATTTTTAACCTCAATAGGAGCTGGCGAGCGGAGTTTTCTCGTCAATTTCAATTACGAGACACAAAAGCCGTACCGGATGAGTTTCTTGGCCGGTTATTTATTTATAATTTTTCGAGTGAATAGATGAGAAGCGAAGGTAGTAGCTCGGGAACTTTTGCTTCAACGTATTTACTTATCGTCTCATTCTATCTTGTAATGGAGGTAAAAGTTTGAATAGTTTACTGATTTTATTTAAAAATCGAGATTGAAAAAGTTATGGGTGTAATAAATAAAATTAATGTTTCTTCTAAAATGAACGGACTCAAAGATTAAAGGAATATATTGTATATGGAACCAAATATTAACATTTATACAAAATAGAACATAGCAAAATCTTTATTTACTTCATAGTACAACTAAATCATGAAACATATCACGAGAAAATGTTGGTAATGGTACGTAAAAATGAATGAATGTGGATTATTTCCGACAC
The DNA here is from genome assembly GCA_004143645.1 of Protaetia brevitarsis. Classification (NCBI taxonomy): domain Eukaryota; kingdom Metazoa; phylum Arthropoda; class Insecta; order Coleoptera; family Scarabaeidae; genus Protaetia; species Protaetia brevitarsis. The sequence continues at coordinate 587,662 of RXPK01000198.1, forward strand.
GCAGTCTTTGCACTATTTCGAACGATCTCTATTTATAATACTGAAATAGTTCTTGGCCCAAGCACATAAAAGGCCCGCCAAAAACGTAATGAATCTGAAATATATTTGTTTCTTTTCTTCAGTATACCTACAAACAAAGGCATGTTATATGTTTTATATTTTACACAGTGCTATGGGAAAAATACCAAGAGTTCAACATTCTACGCAAAATAACGGTGGCTATAAATAACGCGTTTGAAATAGGTACCTAAACAGAAGCCGTGCCATATACTCGCTGCATCATATCCCCGCTTTAAAAACACAATACATAATATCTTACTGCCGCATAGCGACTTCGTCTTGCACGATGAACCGCGTAAATACATACATCCCTATTATACGAATAGTCCACACGTATAGATGATTCTATTGATAAAAGAACATTGTCACATTAAGTGCTCAATTACTACGATAGAAGAAATATTTAACAATGGATTTTTACAATATACATATGTTGATTGTAAAGATTGAGCAACAATTGAGATAGTACTCAATGGTAATAATAAACAACAGAGGATGGAGTGTAGGTACTATAAGTAATTAATAATTTTAAAAATAAGGCAGTAGGTACAATGCAGCGATTGATATATAGTTTACCGCACATTTTTGGAAAACAATAGGGAAACTTAAAACGAAAATAAAATGCCTATGAAATATTTAATCCACTAATAAACTGTACTATAACTATTGCATGATGATATTATTGCAAATAGTACAATTGTGCATATAGTAATTATGCTAGGTAACTACATGACATAATTACCATACGTACAATTGAACTATTAAGTAGGTAACATAAAAATGCTTAAAATACAAGTATTGCTTGCACCACAAACTATGCAGAATGGAAGGTTTATGACAAACACTATACAAAGGTGTAGACGTCATATATTTTGCAAAAGAAAACTACAGGAATTTTAAATAATCCCGTGTATTTTAAAACATGGTGAAGAAAACGAATCATCCTTTAATGATTGCACTTTAATAATATTGTTTCTTGGTGCAAATATATGTCTCAGTTTATTAGAATCACGGTATCACAAAAAATTCTTATAAATTTTTTCCAGAATCTAAAACGAAACACATTCAGAATGTTTTACGGTTACTGTTGTTCTTCTTTTAGATATATTTCAATTGTCCATTGTTTTATCTGTTGGCACCAATTTTTAAACTGCGGCAATACGATGCCCACTCTAAGAATCAACCAAGAGAATATTGTTAGGTTCAATATTTGCGAAAAAAAAAGCATCTGCAAGCCAGGTTTTGAGATTTACAGCCCTCTGTTATTCATTTATTACGAAAATTTGCATAATCTATGGAGCTATATAGTAAAAATAAACATTTTTTTTTGGTTATGGTGACCAAAGTTTTTGTTAAACCAAAACAATTTCTCACGATCTATAAAGAAAGACTGTAGCTTGAATTTGTTTGGTTAAATTAGAGTTTCAACTAATTTCTAATTAATAATGAAAATGGTTTTTTTTTTTAATTTTAGTAGAAAATTAATAGTCTTTTTTATTCAACCGAAAATGCGGTTAACTGAACAGACTTGAAGCATTAAATCAAATTACGTTTTCGGTTGTGGAAACTGAAGAACATCACTACGATAGTGGCATCATAAGCACTCTGATCTATACATTATTATAGCAATTTTCTTACCATATAGTATAGCAAATAGTTTAATTACTTATGTGTGCTATGAGAAATTGTCTCATAGATAGCGCTCTCATATTTTATCCCCATAACAGAACATGTTTGGCATAAATAGTAAGGTAAATTGGGTCTAACGCCTAAAAGGAGCCGTGTTCATTGAAAAAAAAACGACTCTTTTCACCACATGTCGGGCGACGATGTGATTCTTATGCTCTATCCCTAATACGTAGGAACACAAAAGCCTTGACGTTTACCATATCAATCGCATAACCTCCATAATATTCACTCGAACAAATGCTTTGTTAAAAATAGAAATAAAGATTATAGTTCGTTCAATTAAGTATTCATTTAAATGGAATATTCGAAAGCGTGATATGTTGAAGCATAATATACAGGGTGAGCCACTACATTCGCGTCGGTTTATATACGAAAAGTGGTAATATATTTTAATTTTTTTTTTTTGTTAAAGATTATACAGGTTCAAAAGGAGCATATTTCAAAATTATTTTGAAGTATACAGGGTGACTTAATGAAAGTTACACACCAAAGTTGTGAAAAATTAAATTGTATATTATGACATATTTTGATAGTACAGACTAAATAAAGGCAAGGCAATTCTATTACTATTCTTCAAAATGTAGACCAAAATTTAAGAGGCACGCCTGTCATGCATATTTAAGCTAGATATTTTAAATTGTATTTATTTTTTAACTAAAGTATTAGACTTGATAATAAAATAAAAGTAATGCAAAAAAATATTCAGGGTGAACAAAAACATATTTTTAATTTTCGCTATCTTTAAAAGCAAGTATTTGTTATTTTAAATGAAACACCCTGTATTTATTATATTATTTAGATTCTAATATTAATCGAGTTGCCGATGTTCTCTTATCAATACTACACAACTGTTATTTCAGTCAACTAATACAGAAGTACGTATCATTATTCCAGTATAACACTTGACTCCGCTGTTTCAACAATAACATGAATAGATTTCACCTTCAGTACATCTCATCTAGGCAAAATCCAACACTTTTGCACAGCGAAACCAATAGCAAACCTTTTAATAATAAAAATATAACCGTATCTCATTTTAACCTTCCTTCCTAACGCAAAAGCAATCTTGCCAGCATCTCTTAGGCAACCGCCCTTCGAATCCGCCACAGTAACAGCGCCCCTCGCCCGTACAGCTTGGGACCGGGAAGTTTTATATCTCCCCAATGACAATCGAAGCGTATTGGGTTAATTCCGAAAGCACGGGAGTCACACGCCTAGAACGAGATTGGGTTCCGTTCGTCAACAGCGAGTCGCGTTACGAGCGACCCTTCTCTAAGCATTACTAATTCAGGGGATTTATAATCACCCAGCTGAGCAGAGCACTGAATGTATAAATGTGTAATTTCTGGAGGACGCCGCGTGCCCGCGCTTACGTGGGACGAATCGAATTTGGGTTTCGTGTGAAGTAACGCAGAGAATGCGAATTAAACAGTTAGAGTTTCGTTTGGTTTGATGTTTTAGCATTTTTTTTGTTATGATTGAATCGAGAACTTATTTCGCGGAGAAAATTATAGTAAAATGTAGAAAATAAAAGAACTTTAATAATACTGGAAATACAGATAGGTACTTACACTAGGGGCAATTAAGCACTACAATAAAAAATACTGGTTACCTTTTCCTAATGCACTTGGAGGAAAAACTATGAACTGTAAGACGATGAACGAACGATGCCAGCAAATGGGAAAGAGATATCGGGAGCCGATATTTCCTCTCCTATTTGCTCAGGTTTGAATTATCTAAATCAAGTTGAACACACTTCCAATGTCACTGGCAATGAGTATACCGGGTGTCCACACTTAAGTGTGCGCTATTGATAACTTTGTTATCTTTGGAGGTACAGAATCGGTCAAATGGACAAAGTAGTAGTATTTTTTATGGCGGTCACAATTGTGAAAATAGAAAAACAATTGAGCGTCGCGTTCTATAGATATTCGTCCAAAATTATTTTTTTAATGGAACGCCCTGTATATTTTTCTGCAATTTAAAAGAAAATTCCAAACTGAACAAAAAAGTCTTCGAACTACACTATTATAAAAAAATGTCAAATAAAGTAGTTACTGAGAAATCTTTATCTTTGCTTTGTGCCATGAAATTGATATACCTAATGGAAAATTAAAGCGTCACATTCATTAAAGCGTTTAATTTAAATAAAACAAATAAAAATAAATACAAAAAAGTCAAGAAAATTACTCAAATAAATTTCGAAGACACGTCCTTCCATTTCAATACATTTCACTAATCTTCTGTGAACATTACGGTGCTCCTAAAATTTCCTACGCTCGATGTCGTCAATATGTTGAAATTCTTTCCTGAAGCTCATCCACTGTTGTAATTTATGTGTGTACACTTATTTTTTTACTGCTTCCCACAAGAAGAAATCCAATAGCGTCATGTCAGGGAACGCGCGGGTCCACTGAATGGACCATTTGTGCCAATCCATCTATTCTAAATAATCTTTCTAATAACTCACTTGTGTCACGGTGATTATGTCGGCGCCTCATCTGTTGAAAGTAAATAATCTGTCGTCCTACCAAATTTAATTCATCCAGAAAATTTTCTGAAATTTCTGCAATAATGTCACATATCTTTCTCCTGTTAAAGAACCCGATAAAAAAATGCCCAACAATTCGGATCCGATTATACCACACAAACATTTAAACTAAATCGGTGTTGGGATTACAAGGATAAACAACAAATGGTTTTCACGACATGATTATTTCTTTTATTGAACATTCCGCGATTAGAAAAGTTAGATCATCACTCCATAAAAATGTGTCTAAGGAATTGTGAATTTTCTCAAAAGATCTGATAAACATTGAGCAAAAGTTAATCGTCTTTGACAATCGCCCAAAAGTAGAGTTTGAACAGGCCTGATATTTAAAGGGAACATATTTAAATTTTTTCAGAAATTTTATGGATCGTCCTAAGAGAATACTGATTCTCTGGAAAAATCCTTAGAATAATTTGTTGTACAATGCCCGCTTAATATGCTGTCAGTAGACTATGTAAAGGACATTATACAGCACGACTATCTAATTAAGTAATATAATGGAATATAATTCTGTATTTATCTAACATCGACAGTAGAGTATATAATATAATTAATTGCTTTGCGTTATACACATATATGTTTTCATATACCTCCAAGACACAATTCAATTAGCAGTAATTAGTACAATAATAATTAAATTTATGTAACTTCCATATGACAGACTGACTGTAAATTGCAATTTCTAGATTATACCAAGCTATAGTCATTAATACAATTAACTAATGGGGTAATACCCATATTAGTATCATGTATATTTGGCTTCGTTTCGCACAAAAGGATGTGTATATGAAATGGCTGGCTTTTGTGATATTGGAAAATGAAATTCTCTTTACAACCAACTGAGGTTGATGCATCAGGTTTAATGATCTAAAATTGATCCGAGATTAGGGCATTTACAGAAGATAATTAATGTGAACAATCTAACAAGGTGATTATGGTAAACCGGCAAATATTTGATATGTTAGAGCACAGAGATAATTACCTTAACTATATAATTATAATTGATTGAATAAGATTACATAACTAATGTAGAAAAAAATAATTTGTTTGGCAGAGTATACTCTAGAGCAGGGGTCGCCAAACTACGGCCCGCGGCCAAATCCGCCCGCTGCGTATTTCAATCCGGCCCGCGCAAGTTGTAATACCAACGAGTAATTCACCTATTGCCGATAGTTTTTCTCACCTACAATAAGGGTTTACGACAATTATTGTACCGGGAGGTAACTACATCACTATCACCGACATGATAGTCAACTGATGTCGCGGTAAATAAGTCCGGTTAATTCATTTGCTATGAAAACGCTTTCGGCGTACTTCGCAATAATATTTCTACCTTATTTAGAATTAAATTTTGAAATATTCATGAATAATTTGCGAAAAAGCTGAAGAAGTGTGCCCAAAGAGGAGGGTTTGTTTTTCTGTTGATCTCTCAACTCAAGCGACTGTCAGATAAATTTAGAATATCACAATACGCTTCTTAATGGAGAAGGCAAAAAATGTCTAGTGGTTTTTATTAGTTCTTGATGAGTCAACAGTCATTGTTGATACTGAGCAAGTATTTTTTTTTGTGCAAAGCACTTATCAAATAAGTCATTGCATAATTCATCAAACACCTCTATCCATTTTGCATTATTGAACCAGTTGTGGCAGTGGTTAACTTTATTGGCTCTCGCGAGTAACATCGCCAGTTCGATGGTGGCAAATAGTGGAAAGTTTTTATTGAGATTTTAGGAGCTCAGAGAAATTATTAATATTTTTTTAAATGAGAAACAATTTCTACAATCGTTCCGTCCATTATTAGTAATTATTACTTCTGTTTCTTATGCCCTCTCAACTGAACTTTCGTCCCTTCAAATTATTTTAAATAAAAAGATACTAACATTCGTTAAGTATTACAAAAAAATATGTCGCAATTCATTTCTTGTGATCTAGATTGGATTAGAATTCCTAAAAATGGATCCTATTTTACTTCAAAATTTTCTGGTCAGATGTTTTTAGGGTGGCCAAATATTCAGAAGTAGCCGGTATTGAACTACTGAGACGTGTTTCCAAATGCCCTAAAATAGTGGAATCTTATTTTTCTTGGCTTTCTTCATAACACTACTATAGGTTTGTCTTTTTGTCTTTTTTTATTAATAAATTTTTGATTTATTGCGTAGTACTTGATTGTTTTATCAATCGTTTATTCCAGCATCTTGTTTTCCTGTTTCTTCCAATGTTACTTTTAAATATTTAAATTTCTGATTTGCTCTATTTTAGTATCATTTATTTCAATTTTAGTTTCAACATTCTTTTTCGAGATTTTTAAGCTTTTCTATGTTTATTGTCATGCCCTCTTCGTTCAGTTTCCTTTCCATATGTTCAAATTTCTTTGTTTTCACTGTCTGTTATTATTACCACATCGTCTGCAAAGATTCCATTATGTAGCTATTTCAAATCCTCTGCAAATTCTTATACACACAAACACTTAACTTTTTGTCTCGCATTTTGCCTCATTTTGCAAAATGCGAAACCAGATGAAGATAAACTTTTAATATTAATTTTACTGTTGGTTTATATTGAGTACTTTCTAGGTATTAACATATAGAAAACAATGATTATAATAATATTTACTAGCAATAATAATTTATTGTAATGTTGTTTATAATCCACCAGGTAAAAGTTATTTGACCATTTGGAAAATGGTAAAATACTTTAATTAATTTTAATAAATAATAGGAATAATTTAAAATAAAACCACTGAAGCCTATAGGGAATGTTGCAGAAAAATATAAGAATATACAGGGTGTTTTTGAAAAAAAAAAGTTTTCTAACTTTAAGATTCTATGACAAGTCAGTAATTTTTAAACACCCTGTATGATACGACGGAAACTTTTTGACACATTGTTTTCGGTTCATTAAAACACAGAGGAACACTTAATAAAAAGTATACACGTTAGAGTTTACAACCTGGCCCGCTGAACTTAATTTTCGTTACGATTTGGCCCTGTCCTAAAAAAGTTTGCCGACCCCTGCTCTTAACTTTGGAGTAAATAATTTTACATAGTAATTAACAAAAGCAAATCAACACAACACATTTTACGAAACAATCTATCACTCACACGAAGAAAAAAAAGTGTTTATTCTTATACCAATTGTGTTATGATTTAGTACTCTACAGTACAAGTACTCTCTACCAATTGGAAATTCATCAATTGTAACGTTGCAACTGCAGTGCAACAGAACGGTATGACCTTATTTTTGGCGACCATACTTGCATCATACATATGGTATATCGGAACATATTTAAAAAAATAAGAAATATAGTGCATTTTATACGTAGAATAATTGTTCAGAAATTTCAGTGCCCAAAAAAACTAATCCCCTAACTTTCTCTGATCTTCGCCCGATTAGCTTGCGTTCGGCTCTCTCTAAAATTTATGAGAAGTGATTCATAGGCAATTATTGATTAGTACTGAACGTAATATTCTCTAGTTTCCATCGGTTTCGTCCTGAGATGTTTCTCCGTGCTGTTGACAGGGGGCGATGCTACTGTCTTGGTATTATTTAGATTCTCGAAGGCCTTATACTTTGATCACAGCGTATCCCATTTTCACTACATGGGTTGTCAACTGAGTCTATGAACTGTTGAATTCTTTTGAATAATAGGTCACAATGCGTGAGGGTAAATGATGTCACTTCGTGCGCTTTACCAATGTCGACTGGTGTACCGCAGGGTTCTATACTGGGGCCTTTACTTTTCTCTATATATACCTATCATATATTTCATACGGTTACAAACTGTTCCATTCACATGTACGCGGATGATATCCGGGTGTATTATAGTTTCCCGCGCTCTATCTCGTCGACCGCCTTGGCAGCAGTTTAGACTGATTTGGATGCCATATCTATTGCATGCTCGCATCACTCTCTTTCATAAATCTCTTCAAGTACGCGGTGTTGCTGCTGGGAAATCGACTCCTGTGCGGGAGCTATATAAGCACATACAACTTAATTGAGGTGAGAGTTACCTGTGTGATGAAGCTTGTAGTTTGGGTGTAGTATAGGACAAACACTTTCAGGTTTAGGCAAACAATTTTGAAATACATTCAGCGTGTCTATGGTAGTCTTAGAACCATTTATTCACACCGCCAATACTTAAGTAAAGATATTAAACGCAATTTATGCGACTCTTTAGTTCTGTCACATTTCATGTATTGCTCAACCTTGTATGGCCATGCATTGATGTTAAAACGCAGGACAGAATTCAGCGGGTGCAAATTCTTGCGTTAGATTTATTTATAATATTAAAAAGTATGACCATATATCGCGTTTTTTTACTGACTGTAGATGGCTAAATATGAGAAATCGTACACTGTTGAAGGCATCCTACAAGTATCACCTGCTTGTGTTAAATAAATCTCCAGCGTATCTATATCGGAAGGATAACACTTTTAGAAACTGACGTCCACAACATCAATGTAAGTCCAGAGGAATATCACACCGCCGCACATGTCCCAAAATCCCGAAAACTGGCCAAAAGCGAAAGTTCGTATGTAGAAATTTAAACTATCGGAATAGGTGTGAATTACATATAGTATGTATTACCAACATTAGAGCAAGCCATGTATTCACACCTGTTTGTAAAATATACTTCCTTTGTAACGGTCGAGCGCATCACTGCTGAAATCATGAAGCACAAGTGTAATACGTTTTCTAACACGCTAAAAAGTTATAGGTTAACATTTTTCAATTCTATAAAATGTATTCTTTTCTTGAAGATGAATAAACAATAATCTGTGATCAAATTAATGTTCACAACATGCTAATAAATCAGTTGTCAATCTTATTGACGTAATTTACAGATTGCCTTCGAGAATCGTCAGAAAAAAAGCAAAAAGTAAAAAGTCTTGATTGGTCTTGCCTCGAAGCAAATTGTAGGCTGTTAATTGAATGTTTCTCTAAAACATATCAAGTAGTTGGCTGCCCATAGGTGCCTCTAAGGTTTTTATGCTAGATTTGTGTAATGATGCCAAAAAATCAAGTGAAATATGTGTTTGAAGGAAAAACGTAAAAATATCTATCGCTACAACGAATGATACATCAAAAACAGTATGCAGGAATAGGCGGCAATATTTTGTAGTCATATCTTGTTGCGGTCCTTATGCTACACGACATACGTATGTGGTAAATTCATGAGACAGTTTTGGAAAAAACACATAATAAATGTGTACTTATAAATAGTAAATAATTGGTAATATGTGTAGATTTCTTCCATTTTTGACTGTTCTGAATATAATGCAATTTCAATTATGTAAGTCCGACATTTTGAATCCGCCATTTTGTTCTCAAAATTGCCATATTTTGGTCATCAGCGACTTGAAAAACCCTCAATATCCGAGTTTCATGAATATGCATGCAGTTTTGTACTAAGTAGTCCGCCATTTTGGATCCGCCATTTTGTTTTTTTGTTTTATTCAAAAATAACCTTTATATTGGTAATAAGCGACTTGCAAAACCCTCATATACCGAATTTCGTGAATATAAATGCAGTTTTATATTAATCAGTCCGACATTTGAATCTGTCATTTTGTTTCTTCAAAATTACCATTATATTTGTAATCAGCGACTTGAAAAACCCTCATATACCGAGTTTCATGAATATACATGCAGTTTTTGCACTAAGTAGTCCGCCATTTTGAATCCGCCACTTTGTTTTTTCTAAAAATGCCTTATTATTGGTAATAAGCGACTTGCAAAACCCTCATAACTGATTTCGCCAGAATCAAAATAGCTTCATATTTTGGCCAAGGTCTTTTCGGATTGGGACCCAACTGTGCGCCCTGCATGAACAGTCTCTTCCAGGTTCATTACTTACTGTGTTAGTAAAATGTATAATTCAATACCTACTTGGCTTAGAGATCAAACCACCAGCCACGTTTAGGAAATTACTGCGTAGCTTCCTTCTAGATAAGCAATTAAGTTGGTCAAAGTTACCATCGAATATTCGAACTTAATCGTGTTTAACATGTCGGTGTGATTAATACTAGTGACCAACACCATAATTTCTCTTGGTGCATCCAAATTTAGATTAGTAGTACTTAGTATTTGAACTGTAGTTATTTTGTAGGTTTTTCCTTATTCAGGTTGGAGTGGGGAATGGTCACTGAATGCTTTGCGTCAGTTACCAACTTTTCGCCTTGAGATTTCCATCTCCATAACATTTAAGTACTCTTTTTTATTACTATTATTTTGTTATCTATAATATGAAGTGGAAATAAAGTATATATTATATTTAAAAAAAATCTTTCTCCGGCCAATAAACATTTTACGAGCAAAATCGATAAAGAGAAATTTAAAGGTTTGTGAAAAATTGAACAAAAGAATATCAAATGAAACAAAAAAAAAATTAATTTTGTGCGACAAAGCCAATAAAATTCGTTTTGATAAATTTAATTCTTCGGTCTACCAAACTCAACCAAATATCTCAGTTTACGATTTGCATATTTATTTTTACATTACACAATGTCAAACGGAAACCGCACTAATCTGGGATTTCCGTAGCGAATTAAACTGGCGAAAAATATCGACTCGAACCCGTTTCCCCTCCCATCAATCCAGTTTCGATAACAATATTATAACAGCGACAGTTTCGAGTCTTTCGCGAACTTATGACTTTTTTTACGTGACTTAAAGTTGTTCTAATACTTTTTCGTCCCTCTTTATCCATCAGGTCCGTTATCCGAGCGTGCGCCGTCTTCTGACGGGGAATACGCGCTTGATTTTCCGAGAGATTACCTAGAGATTTATTTTTTAGCTCTCGGGAGAAGTAGCGGGAATAAAATCACAGTGCCAGGTCGCCGCTAATAGATTTCGGTTTCTACGACGCCGGTAAAATGTTATCTGGCACTACAGTAATATTTACTGTAAAAACCTGTTGCCTGCAATTATTTACGCTGTTAACTGGGTGTGTTTCTTATCTAATATTTGCATTTTTATGATGGGTGTAATTCTATCCGTCCACATTTATTTCTAAAAAATAATGTTCGGTACAACACCATGAAAAGTAAAGGTTAACGTCAACTAAAGTTACCGACATAAATCTCGTCGTAAGCAAGAGATCTACAGTGAATAGCAACCAAACTCCTACATTAAGAAAAAAAATCTGTCTCTTAAAAAAAATATACATAAAACTTCAATTTAATTAAATAGAACCTTAGATTAATGTAGCATGTTCTTCAATTCCTTTAAAAAATCCTTTTATGCAAATAAATTACCTTCACAGCAAAAAATATTAAATCTGTGAGATATACAGGTGTTCCACCAAAGCTTTAATTTTACAAATGAAATATCCATACACATAAGCTTTGCTACGATTTATCGCAAATATGTTATGGTCTTTTTGCTTATTTAAAAAAAATATTGCAACACGCATACCCTGAAAACTTTTCTTATTTTCACTCAAATATGATTTGTGGAGTCTTCCACTGGAGTTCCGACAGCCGTGAATCGCGGATATTTTTTTTATTGCAAAAGGGGACGCTTCGCAATATTCTTGGTATTTTATATTATATATTTATTATTATGTCATTTCATACTGTCATCTTTAACTTTTTTTTTACGTTTCACACTTGATGATGATGACTTGAAATCGAAACATATTGTATTATATTGAAGGAATGGAATAAGCCTAACAAATTTTCCAATTTAAATTAGTTATGAAATACCATACATACTTTAGCTCGTCATTAATAAATTACGATACAATAGAATTTATACCTCACAGTCATCATCATTTGCTTAAAAAAAAACAAAATATTTTTCCATTCCCTTTATCAAAATTAAATTTCTAACATTTAAAATAAATTATTGAATGGTGAAGAATTTTTTAAAATCGGCCTGCTAGTTTCCGAATCTACTTGCGATAAAACAAACCGGACATAAGGCGCGGCGTACAACAGAAAGGGCATCTTCTCTGTCTTCAACCGACCCGCGCGTTTTGGAATTACACGTCTCCCATACGACGTGCGACAAAGCGCAATAAGGAAATTACATAGCGGCCGCGCAAATGATAGAACAAGGTCGTAGCCCATTTTAATCCCCCTACTAATCGCCCCCGAACTTTGTCGCTTTATTGGCGAAAAAGATAGGAGAGCGTAGTCCTTACATCGAACCGATTGTACCCCAATTGTCCCCCTGTTCCCCCCCGCCTCGCACCGCCGCCCTTGCCTCGAACCGATGTACGGTGCATCGACTAAATCGTCTATAACATTCTTTATTATTGATCGAAATTCGTGAATTTGGTATGCATGTCAAGAGAAGTATGCAAGGATACGAATGTAAAATTGTTTGAAATATGCTTTAGTTTTATATTTATCAGCTGATAAAGATAAATAGAAATTAAAATTAATACTTTTATATATGTTGTCAGGGCAAAACCGAGAGAAATCGATTCAATGAATCTTTTCGGTTTAAAGAATATTGTAGAGAGACGTATTAAATCACATGATATCATATACAGGGCGAGACGATATCGCTATTTTGAAAAGGAAACGAGCTACAGAGTGTTTTAAATGGGAAAAGAGTTAAATATCTTACAAGCAGATAAAATACATTAAAAATTTAGGCTTATTCCTCCTGTAGAAGATGCGAACTACAGGAGGAAACGAGTTTACATGTTATCTGCACATGTGAGGAATTGAAGGTACTCAAGCAGAAATATTTCGGGAGAGATCTATTAAGCCTCGAAGGTCCTCAAGTTTCACTTTGGGCAAGATACTCGGCTTTATAGAGAACACCAAGCTGCTCGAGTGGAAATAAGAGAATCAATAGGAATGGTACAATGAGCACCAAGCTCAAGTGCCCGGACATCAAGTGCCCACCCTAACTTGAATGAATGAATGAACAGGTTATTCCGATAAGTTTCGAAAATATACAAAAAGTACCTAAAATTAGATGTATCTTCTCACGTTTCAGTATAAATTATCCCGTCAAAGGTTTGAGCAATTTTAAAACACATCTTATATTATACTAAGAAATATCGATTACAATACTTGCGTTAGTTTCAAAGATTGGGCACAAATTTATTACATTTTCTTAGAAAACATTCCTTTAGTGTTTTTGTCAGGACATGGACATGGAAAATCCTTATCAATCAGGAGTTCTATAGATACCATTTCTTCTGCTAAGATAACTTCGATTTGCAACCGCAAAAAAAATATAATGATCATGCTATTTTGTATTTCTGTTGGGTTAAAATTACTATATGATAAAATTACAATGCTTGTAATGTGGCTACTGCAGTACAATAGAGCGATATAAACTTTATGCTTTGTGCAAAGATTGGAAGCTTTTTGCAGTAAGAAATACATTAATTTGTTTATGCTTTGTCTTCAAATATAGGTGGAATTTTAAACTTACACTGCGCACGATTATAATATGCAACGGATAAATTATAAATTCTTTTTCAAAATGAATTTTCTTAGGGTGTAAACTCTTTAATAACTTACCAAAAACTTCAAGATATGTAATAATTTAAAAAGTTTCAAATTGAAAATTAAAACACATTTTTACTCGCAATGTCTGGTTATTCCTTAAAGTATTATCTATTATTATACAATAGTTCTCAAACTTATTTCCCTAGAGGTATTTGTATTTACTTGTATTTGAAATAGAATAATGCAATTTAAAAAACAGTAAGCACCAACATAGTATCTTTAATTGAACTGACAAGTTATTGTTAGTTTAGTTTATTTTAATTCATGTGGTATTGCATGGCCCGAAATTGCAAGTAATGACGTAACTTGCCTGTTATAGTAAATGAAATATACAGGGTGTATCAAATAAAAAAGTAAATTTTGCTTGGGTGTTAACTACACGACATATAAAGCACAAACCCACCGAAATCAGATTTCATCATTAAAGAATAAAAAAAATAAGAGAACCAAAAATTCTTTAGTCCGAACCTGATGCAAGGAAACGTCATGTTAAGCACCCGCTAAACGTAGTATTAATGTATAAATACATTGCACTATTTAAATACTATTCTTAATAGTAATGCCGTAAGTTCATTTAACGTCATTCTATGAATAAATAAGGCCCTTGTAAAAGATAGCAAAACTGAGCATTTTAAATGTCTTCTTTTTATAAAATAAACATCCTTTTGTGTAAGGAGCATTCTACGAAGTCTACAAATATTATTTTTAAATATCCTGATAAGGAGTTGCGAGTTTCACCGGATATGCGACTTCAGTAGTTACAAAAAACGTAAATAATTTTTCTTATTGCTTTGTCGAATCGAGAAGTTAGTTGTTAAATAAACGTACACACGAATCTGAGTTATTTTTTTGTTTGATTTATTCTAATCATATAACGCAAAATGAATTGAATCGAATTACACAGAAATAAATGTAGAATACAGAAAATTTGCAAAACGCCTTTTTAACTATGATATCGCGCGAGAATGAATCTATACATTCCCGCGCCCTTTTCCGATGCATCAAGCTTCGATTTTCTTTATATGAAATCATAATGGTCCTGAAAAGGATCGTTTTCGAGACGGGAAGAATTTAAATAAAATGTTCGAAGTGGCTTGCACTCCAAGCGGCATCCACACAAACTAACAGCGGTAATGGCTGAATGATAGTGGTATGCGGGGGATACTCGCGGCAGCATTTAGGTTGGGCACAGGTGCGGTCTAGCCCACAGCAATTACAAAATATTTTTTTTCTCGTTAATGCTTACAGATAGACCCCTGTGCATTAAAGACTTTTTTTGATTGTATATGATACAGCTGCTACATATTATTATATTTACCTCTATGTATCCGATAACACCCATGTATGTGTATATAATTCTTCTATGG
>RXPK01000198.1:603666-614201 GCA_004143645.1 Protaetia brevitarsis
AAACTTTTTTTAATTCGACACGTTCCTCAGGAAAATTTATAACTTACAGTTACCTCGCTAACAATTGTCTCTGTTTTAGTCCCACAATTCTTACTTGACATTCAAGATTATTTGCTACTTTCACTTACCAACATATTACTACCAGAAATACATCGTTTTTTGAATGTTCATCGTAGTACACGGTCGCCAACAATGTTTTTGTTTTTCACATTTAACACATCTACACTTTGTGGGAAATCTGTCTTTTCATTATATTTTCTTATTATTACTATATTGTGATTGGACATTAGCTATTGAGAAAAGAGATGTTTAAAATACCATTATACAATATTATTTAATACAATTACAAGCATATATTATGATCTGTTAAAATTAAATTGTTTACTTTAGGGCCGGTTTATTCATCTCCGAATAAAGTGCTAAGTTGTGTACTTGACAGATTAGCCCAACTAAACGTTTATTCCACCCTTTGAGTAGCAACTATTCGTCGAGTTAAATTTCCTGCCTGCCAGCATATTTTACTTGACAGCTCAAACACGATTAAGAGTTACTTGACAGTTTGACATTTGTTAAGTCGTGTTTGAAGGTTAGAAAATATATAT
The DNA here is from genome assembly GCA_004143645.1 of Protaetia brevitarsis. Classification (NCBI taxonomy): domain Eukaryota; kingdom Metazoa; phylum Arthropoda; class Insecta; order Coleoptera; family Scarabaeidae; genus Protaetia; species Protaetia brevitarsis. The sequence goes on from RXPK01000198.1 coordinate 604,269, forward strand.
GATGGCTTTTTTGAGTAAAGATGGAGATATTTGAAGAATATGAGGATCTATTTATCAACATAAATGGAAATTGTTAATCATATTAATCGGGATCGACGTACTTATATCACAGTAGCAGATTTCGGAAGGATGCACACAGTACTGCCGCAAAAATTATAAGAAAAGTTACCGTTGCATTAGCGCGTTTAAAAACAACGTTTATTCATTTGCCTGAAACACCAGATGATGAGAAATAAAATAATAAATAAATTTTATGAAATGTCACGTTTTCCAAAAGTTTTGGGGACCCTTGACGGCACACATGTGCGAAATCAATTGCCGGGTATAGCATAAATAAATTATAGAGTTATGTATGCATAGTTACAACTTGTTTTACAGGTGGTGCAAATGCAGAAATGTACAGAAATAGAAAAGGGTATTTTTCTATTAATTTTCTATTAATGTGCAAGTGGTCTGTGATGCTTCTAATAAAATTATTGATATCGTTTCTTGTTGGCCTGGATCGGCACACGATACAATTTTTTTTTTTAATTCACTTGTTAGGATATGTTTTGAAGCTGGAGAAATGGGAAATGGACTGCTTTTGGGTGATAGCGGTTATCCTTTTAGAGAATATCTCATAATACCTCTAAATAATCCAATTACTGCTGCGGAGACTTTGTAAAATGAAGCCTACATACGAACTAGAAATGTAGTAGAAAGGACGTTCGGAATTTGGAAACGACATGACGATTTCCCATTCTTTCAGTAGGAATGAGATGTTCTGTCCTTTTAAATCAGGATATCATTATAGCAACAACCATATTGCCACAATATTGCGTGTGAAAATAATGACATTCTGTTTGATGTTGGAGAAAATGTAGATTTAGGTAATATTGGTGTTGGGCAACAATTATTTTAAGGGCCTTCTGTATTCTTGGAATGAGTCCGAAAGCATTGAATTCTGCGGTAACCTTCTCCTAGTTAACTCTTTCTCTTGCCATGTGCATGCATCAGTTTTTTTTTATTTTCAGTTACTGAAGCATCATGCTTTAATATAGTCTCGACCAGTCGATTTGTCTCCTCAAAGGTAAAATTTGACGATCTGTCACGTTTAGCAGCAGTTCGCTTTATAATGAAATCAAATTATAGATCCTGCAATGAATATATGTACTTCCTGTTTGAATACATTCATACTACCTTAAAACAATAACTATTCAAAACTAATTAACAATAAACTCGGAATTCCTAAATAAAATGTCAAAAATAATTTGACGTAATAACGTCAAATTAAACACCGTAAACATTTGCTTTACATATATTGGCTACTATCTCTTTTTCACGTGTAAAATTGATTTTTCATCTCTCTTACTGTCGTGCCAGAAACAATACTACTGACATAAAAATGTTGACTTCCATCAAGTAGGTACTTATCATGAAAATATCGTGAAAAAACACAAATATTTTACTAGTGACAAGTAAGTTTAATTGTCAAGTATGTATTTGGCACTTTAATTGGCGGTGAATAAACCGGGTCTTAGAATAATGAAATTTAGATTGTAAACTGTGGATTATTTTAAATGAAACATAATAATTCTTTACTTAAGAGAAGTTCAATTTTTCCCAATACTGCCCATTACCTCATGTGCATAATTTATCGATACCTGCCGCAGCAGGTAGTGGATAATCCCCGGTCATAACGTCATTAGTGAAATCGTTATATCTATGGACAGGATATATTTTTATATTTTTTAATTGCATAGCAAATAATAGAAAAGACGCATTCATAAAATAGGTTTATTTTCTCTCGTATCTTTATATTCGAAATAACAACACAATAGACTTTATTCCACGCGTTAACTCGAGAAAATATTGTGAGTTCACCGGTAGAAAGACGTACATGTAGGAAACGTAAAAATCTCCGAGCGCGCAGAAATATAAAATCCGAAAATTGTCACCGTGCAACCACGTCCCAGTTATAGCAACGTGAATTCTGTGTCGCCGGTGCAAAAATGCACGATGGCTCAGATGTTTATTCCATATACGAGACTTTCAGAACTGCTGGCTATGCAGGGTTTCTTTCTCTTGCTTGAATGCGGCCTGTCAACGTTTGCCTCCTTGCCATTCGGAGTCTGCACGGAACGTTAGACGAAATGGAAAAATGTAAAATTTAACGTGAACGTACAGAACGTATTAAAGAATAAAAATATTGCGGAACGAAATGCAGCAGGTTGAATATTTATGAGAATGGAGGCGAAGGGATTTGAATAGGGGAAATAGTTGCTCAAAATGTTATATAAAACTAAAGATACGTAAAGATTTTTATTATTCTTAATAATATAAATAATAATAAATTTGATTGGGTAAGGGACCACACAGACAAAATCCACAAAAAAATCCAAAGAACAATTTATGTAAAATAATTAGTTAAATAATTAAATTAAAATAAAAGTCAGATGAGTACGCCATCTATGAACAATAATTTACACTCATATATATTCATGAAAAAAAACAAAATGTACCACATGTCAAACTGACAAAACCATGTAAATTTAATGTAAAAATTTCATGAATTTATAAACAGTACGTTGTAAAAAGCATATTAGCAATAGGTTCAACGATTTTCAAATGAGAGGAAAAGTGTTTTCATTACATCAATGGATTTGAAGTTATCTAGTCTGACCACTGGATGACTTCGATTGTAAATCATTTGTACGTAATGTCATGTCTATGATTATTGAGGATCCAAAATTTTACAAGGAAGCGTAGAACGCAAGGAAGCTACCCTTGATAAACTTAAAAGTTTAAGATGTTCTATTATTTATACCCTTGAAGGGGAAACAATAAACCTCCCAAGAGGCAAGCCGTCAGTTCAATTACTCCGTAATATACGTAAAATATTCATGAATAGCTTTGCGATAAAGCTGAAGAAGTGTGCCAAAGAAAGAGGGTTTGTTTTTCTGTTAGACCTCTCAGCTCAACGACTGTCAGATAAATTGAGAATATCAAATACGCTCCTTAATGAGAAGGCAAAAAATGTGTAGTGGTTTTTTTAGTTCTTAGATGATCAACAGTCATTGTTGATACTGCTCAAGTATCTTTGTTTTGCGCAAAGCTTTCAATAAGTCATTGCATAATTCATCAAACACCTCTGTATATTTTGCATTATTGAACCAGTTGTGGCAATGGTTAACTTTATTGGTTCTCGGCGAGTTAACCATCGCTAGTTCGATTATACAATAGTGGAAAAGTTTTATTGAGATTTCTGAACTCACAATCAGAGAAATCATTAATATTTGTTTAAATGAGAAAGAATTTCTACAATCGTTCCGTCCATTAATAGTAATTATTGCTTCTGTTTCTTATGCCCTCTAAATTGAACTTTCGTCCCTTCAAATTATTTTAAATAAAAAGATACTAACATTCGTTGAAGTATTACAAAAAATATATCGCAATTCATTTCTTGTGATCTAGATTGGATTAGAATTCCTAAAAATGGATCCTATTTTACTTCAAAATTTTCTGGTCAGATGTTTTCAAGGTGTCCAAATCTTTAGAAGTAGCAGGTATTGAACACTGTTTTCAAATGCCCAAAAAGTAGGGGAATGTTATTTTGTTGGCTTTCTTCATAACACTACTATAGGTTTGTCATTTTTGTCTTTTTTATTAATAAATTTTTGATTTATTGCGTAGTACTTGATTGTTTTATCAATCGTTTATTCCGGATGTTTTTTCCTTGTTTCTTTCAATGTTACTCTTAAATATTTAAATTTCTCATTTGCTCTATTTTAGTATCATTTATTTCAATTTTAGTTTCAACATTCTGGTTTCCGAGGATTTTAGCTTTTTCTATGTTTATTGTCATGCCCTCTTCTTCCATGTTTCCTTTCCGTATGTTCAAATTTTCTGTTTTTTTTCACTGTTGTTATTAATTACCACATCGTCTGCAAGGTTCCATTATGTAGCTATTTCAATCATCTGCAAATTCTTATATCACACAAACACTTTATTAACTTTTTGTTCGCATTTTGCGTCATTTTGCAAAATGCGAACCAGATGAAGATAAACTTTTAATTTTTAATATTTGTTTTATTTATTTATTATTACAACCTGACCCGCTGAACTTAATTTTCGTTAAGATTTGGCCCTGTCCTTAAAAAGTTTGCCGACCCCTTGTCTACAACAACATAGAAAATCCATTTTTTGTCTACAACATTGAAAATCCTAATTACAAAGAATACATCATTAAAAAATTAAATCATTCTAAAATTTAAAATATAATGCGGGTTAGTTGTGATATTTTGAAGAGTACAGTTTTTAAGATTATGTGATTTTTAACTTGAATAGATTATATTTTTGAAAAAAATCAATTAAATTAAAAAATATAATATATCATAACATTTCATTATGTTCTGACTATATTAAAAAAAAACTATTTAGTAGCCTATCTTCAAATCTAAAACATTGTAATGTAAGGAAATACATCGTATTTTATGACTTCTTTGGTACCTTCGAAACGATTTCAAATATCTTAGTGCAATTTATTAGTCTCTAAAATACGTAACTATTTTTCCATTTAACCAAGTCGATTGAGCCAGCCTTTATATTGTGTATAATGGGTTTAATATTTCTGTTATGTCGACTACTGGTTCTATTTGTTGGTTGAATTTGTGGTGAGGTGTTTTAAAATGTGTTGTGTTGTCAGCGCCACGGCTGCGAGCATTTTAATTACTGGTTCTATTGCCTTAATTCATAAAAAAGAAATTTAAATTTCAAATTTTTTTGGCACGGAAACAAAACGAGAATTTTAATAACTGATATCTACTGGGAAATGCCCGACATGTGAATGCAGCTCATAGACAACCGCTGCCCAGCGGCGCATTCTTGCTCCCAATAACAATTATGTGCATTGTTTCAGATGCCTATATGAACGCCTATACGTAATGTCAGGCCAGCAGCGCGGCGATTGTGCGCTGTTGAAATACTGCGGATGACAAATGAAAATATCTCTGGCTTTATTGCGGCCGATAAATTTGGAATATCGACGTGTTAAGGGGTAAATATGAAATGAAAATACAATAACAGCTGCTTTCGTATTTGTGAATAAAATAGAATATGTAACGGTTTTTTATTTTAAAAGGAATTTACATGTTTTGCTTAACGATATTAGAAATCCAACTAGCTAGCATCTTACGGCTGAAGTTATAATTTTTTTTCTGCAAATGAGCGTTTGAAAAATCTTCTTCTGGCCGTATCCATAACGGTCATCGATTATCGCTTAAACCTGCGAGTAGTGACAGGACTTGAATATGAAAACTAGAGATGAATGATTGTTCTCGCGCAGTCTGGGAAATTCAGAGCGTGTAGGAGGCGTTAGATGTATGAAGACGTGATGAATGAATAAATGGAAAACTGAATAACTTTATTCTATAAGTAATCTTCTTGTTTTATTATTTTGTTGATTTAAGCAAAATCTAAGTAAACAATGTCTTGGTAATTTAATTAAATGCTTATACACTCAAAAAAAAACGCATGCATTGATTTAACAAACGTTTTCTGTTATATTATTTCGATTGAACCAAATACATATTCAGTAATTTCAACATAAATTCGGTTATAAAATTAAAATAAAAGTCTATATTAAAATTTTAATGTTATTGCAGTATAAAAATTATAACTGAAATAGATAAAATGTTGGAACAAATGTTATTTTGTGCTGAATACAATTCAAATTAAGGATCGTCTATTCCCCTTAATCCAACAGCCCAGTTTTAGTGTATGCAAAATTCTACTGAAAATTCAGTAATGCATTTGCAGCACGCAATATGCAATTTATGTTCCTTTTATAGATAAGTTATGTCAACAAATTATGCAACAAAACTGCACATTATGTTTAAAAAAAACACATTATACAGTAAATAATTATTCACAACTAGGTATATTAATTATAGTAATAGTGTAGTTAATCTGTACGCAAAATCTTAATGTTAGTTCACTACACAGATTTATAATAGTAGCAAAAATACTGTAAATATTTTTGTTGGCGATTAGTTGCAACTATTACCACTGGCCTAAACGTACTATTTGCAACAAGTGATCTGCACTTAATGCTACTGTAGTATACAGGTATTCTACGTAACTGGTTCATTAAAAGTTTATGATGTTCTATTATTTACTTATATTTGAGATTTTGACACCAGTATCTGTTCGATTGGAACTATAAATGTAAAATTCTTTAACCAAAATATCACTTCGGTTGACCGGAAATGCATGTCAACCTTCTTATTTTAATAGAATGATATATATTTTTATTCATTTTTGTATTCTACAACTATAAATCATCAGTTTTCATTAGCTATTCCTATAGCTACATGTTGCGTTTTTGAGTTATTTAAGTTTTTTTTTTTTTAGTCGTCATATTGCATCATTGAGAAATTAATATCTTCGGTTAATACTGGAAGTAGAGACTCCAAATTTGCTATGCTATGAATGCAGAATGATAACCCTAAGAAACGGTACACACACTTTACATTCTAACATACAGGGTGTTCAAAATGAGAGACAAAGTGACATATTTTTCAAAATGCAGGAAACTCATCTTTTTTTTAATAGAACACCCTGTATTTTAATTCGGAATTAGGAGTAAATATCATTCCCTATCGCTTTTATATGAGCATTCCCTATACCTATCTTTAATAGATTTTTGAGATATGAGCGACTTTTTGTTAAACAGACTAAGTATTTTTTTTTTTTAAATAGAACACCTGTATTTTAATTCGGAATTAAGAAGCAAATATCATCCCCTTTCACTTATATCAGCATTTCCTATACCTACCTTTAATAATTTTGAGATATGAACGACTTTTGTTAAACAGACTAAGTAGCCCTATCTTTTGCGTGTTTGTAGCTGGCTCTGAATGGGATTAATGTCAATTCATTGACTAACCAAAGTATTTATGTATATCATTGTAATTACACTTTCGTACAACGCTAATATTAATAGAAATGACCTAATCCGAACAGACATTCTTGTATGGTTATTCAAAAATAATACATGAATTTGACGTGAATCCATTTCAGAGCCAGCTACAAACATTTAAAGATAGCTACTTAGTCTGTTTAAACAAAAGTCGCTCATACCATCAAATTTATTAAAGATAGATATAGGGATGCTCATATAAAGTGAAGGGATGATATTTACTTCCTAATTCGAATTACAAATACAGGGCTGTTCTATTTTAAAAAAAATGGAGTTTTTCTACATTTGAAAATATGTCACTTTTTCCTCAGTTTTGAACAGCCTGTATGTTAGAATGTAAAGTGTGCTTACCGTTTCTTTAGAGTTTATCTACATTCATAAACTAGCAAATTTGAGTCTCTACTTGCAGTATTAAACTGAATATTAATTTCTGAATGATGCAATGATTATGACTAAAAAAAAAGAAAAACTAAAATTAACTCAAAAACGGCAACATGTAGCTATAGAATTAGCTAATGAAAAACTGAACGTATTTATAGTGTAGAATCCAAAAATAGAATAAATTATATCATTCTATTTAAAATAACAAAGTTGACATCCATTTCCGGTCAACCGGAATGATATTTGGTTAAGGTATTTTACATTTTTAATTCCAATCGAACAGATACTGGTGCCAAAATCTCAAATATAAGTAAATAATAGAACATCATAAACTTTTAATGAACCAGTTACGTGGAATAGCCTGTATAGGTTCTATTAACATAAATTGTTTAGTAAAAGTGTATATTTTGTTGCAAAAAATCCGATAACTTTCGACAACAAGTTTTGGTGAGAAATTTTAATACCAGTTGAGCTCATCCCTATCTGTTCATTAACTTGTTGTGCTAAACTTTATAATTGTTTGCAAAAACAGACATTCTTGTATTTTTTTTTTCTGTAGAGGGAAACTTGGCCAATCATTTTTGCTATTCCAACTAAAACAAAACATTCCATTAACAATTTCTGTTTTGTGGACGTTTTCGAACAACAAGGTTTGTTAAATTTTTATTAATTTCAACAACATATTTATTACTGTACGTTCTCGCTGTCCTAAAAATAAAAGCAGATATTCGGTAGCCGTGTGTAATATCAACGATATCATTTTAGCCTAAAAACATTTCTATACGTAACGTATTTAACTGGTTCCCGTAAATCAAAACTTTCGCGACACATACCGCAGACATAAATATTTCAATTAAACAATATCGGGAAAAGGTCCGACCGTATACACGGCCGCCTTTAGTTTCGATGTAGAGTAAGAGTGAGAGAGACAGAGAGGGACAAAGTGCGCGTTCGTGCAGATAAAGAAAATTCAATAAATTCCCCGCGCCTGCTGGATCCTCTCTTCCATTACGTAACCGTAATAAATTAGCTCGCTTTTGAAACGGGCACGATGCAGGACGATAATGACCAACCCCCGCTCGGATGCCCGAAGGACATAGTGTATAGGGCGGTATGTACGGGATAGGATAGGAAGTATGTTTTATGTCGAACCTGGAAAGGTCGGTGTGCGCCGGTGTGAGATGGGAAAGCACTCGGGACTAATTAAAAACGCTTTTTCGCAACGGCCTAATTACATATTCCGTATATTCAGCGTGCTTTTAACTGTGTCTTATACACTTAAAAATCTTTCGGTGTTGGCTAAAATTCGCTCCCATATACCATAAATAATGTGTTTACTGTTGAATAACTTCCTTTAGGATCGCTTCTTAAGAGTGCGCTAGATAGTGTATCGTCCGTTTTTCGCAAATTCAATTTTCGGGGAAAGAATTCTTTTTTTTAACGAAGACGTTCGGAATGAATCATAGTAAATCAGTAACGAAAGCTTTTATATGCGCTATATATGTTTCTAAATACAATTATAAAGAACAATTTAGATTACATGATAATACATCTATTTTTCAGCAGAAGCGATTGGTAGAAATTGGCTCATTTTAAAATATGGTGCAAGCGAGTGAGGCAACGAAAGATTGTAATCATGAACAGATCTAAAAAGCGTTTGGAATCGATCGAAAAAGAAAAGCATCCCATGGAAAGAAGTCTATAATATGTATATATAATTGAAAGCATCAACTATTTAACAAAAAGAACTAGTTAGTATCAATTATTTTTAGTTAAGGACATTCAGGTATAATGAGCCAAAGAAATAGTGCCAGATTAGCGAAGTAAGGTCCGATAGGTTACAGTATTGGTGCAAAATACAGAAAGAGACGTAATAACTAAATCAAAATAACATTTTAAAAGATAACTGGACAAGACTACTGGAAACAGTATTTATTCAATAAGAATGACATCATTATGCTAAAGTTGACCTCTTTATTATTCTCAACCGTGTGCATTAGGACAGAAAATATCTAGAAATTATTATCTTAAGAGAGATTAAAACTCTTTATTTCATGGAATTTCCTGCACATTTATATAATTAAAAATTACAGATTAGCTCTGTATATGTGGTTCATGAATTGGCAGATTTTAACCATTGAATTTTGATGTCCAAATTTGAAGATATAAATTAACTCATGGAAAAGTTGAGAATGCAGAGTGGAGATGCCTACGAATGTAACTGTGTTTTGTTCTATCCCAAGACGTTTTACGATACATTAATTTGAGTATCTCGGAATGCAAGAAAGTAAGGATTTAGGGTTTGGAGATAATTTATGTGTACCTAAATTTGTTTCTATGTCTGGGTAAACCTCGTTTTTCCGTTGGCCGTATTTTCTACTGTGGGTGCAAAGTTCCCGATATGGGGGAAAGTGAAGCGTTGTCTCCTTTCTTCCTAATAGTGTTGAATAGGTTAGGGTTTTTCAAGAGTAGTTTTTTTTGATAAATAAGTAAGTATTTTTTTTCAATGTAAGTTTTTTAGATCGTGGGTGTATATGAGCTTTGGTTTCCCGAAGCGAAAAAAAAAAAAAAAGCTGCAGTTGTTTTAACTTGTT